>SJYC01128961.1:0-22247 GCA_006408675.1 Madoqua kirkii | reverse complement strand
CATCTTTCAGGGTTTGAAAGAGCTCAACTGGAATTCCATCACCTTCACTAGCTTTGTTCATAGTGATGCTTTCTAAGGCCCACTTAACTTCACATTCCAAGATGTCTGGCTTTAGATTAGTGATCACATCATCATGATTATCTGGGTCTTGAAGATCTTTTTTGTTATTATTATAATCATAGTCAATGGCTTGCCTAGAAGACCCTGCCCCTCTGTTTGACTGTAAACTAAAGTGCCTTTGTTCAGCTCCAAGAGAGATAGCTTTGTCCCGTCCACTTGTGAATAGAAGAGGTCCACACACCACTTCTGAAGGCTGGCCATTCCCTTGGCGATGTTTTGCAAAACAAACACTGGTTCACTTCACTTCCCCACTGCCTCTCTTTCTATTCTGCCTTTTGACTTTTTCTCATTGCTTCTTTCTCTGTCATCTATAAAAGAACCTGTCATCCAGGCCCAATAAGATGGTTATTTTGAGGCCCTAGCTTGCCTTCTCACTCTGCTGGCTCCCTGATTAAAGTCTCTTCCTTGCCTCAGCACCTCATCTCTTGGTTTCACTGGCCTGTTGTGAAGTGAGCAGAGCGAATCTGGACTCAGTAACAGGATCATAGTCCTGTTCTACTCGTTTCAATGTCTGAAAGCAGTTTTTTTTATAGTTTGGCCACTTTTCTAGTCGTCTTGCAGATAAGAAAATTCTCATTTAGTTATTCCTTCATGAATAGTAGTCCTATATCCCACTAGTTTTAATAAGCCTTATGCATTTTTTTGTGTTTTAATCTTTGCCTGGTGGTTTAGTCGCTAAGTTGTATCCCAGTGGGTTGCTATTCCCTTCTCCAAGTTTAGTCTTTAAGGCCATGTAATTTTCAGTATTTTTTAATATATTAATTATTTAGAAGTGGAGTTTCTAGTTTCCAACAATCTGTGTTCTTGAAAGATTATCTTTGTTATTGCATAATCAGTGTATTTCCTTCATACTGGTATTTGTTCTGAGATGTAGCATCCAAAATACCAGTGAAATACTGTGCTTTATTTTACTATGCATGCAAAATTGTGTATGTATTAATTATATATTACTGTTGAAATAATTTAACCTGCAAAGATTTGGGCTGTTTTTGCTGCAGGAAGGAAGCGAATTCTGACTCCATGTAGGAAACTTGTTTCTTTGGTTTGATTTTCATTGTTTTGTCATAATAATCACACTCTTCCTTGCTTTAACACCTGGACTCTCAGATTCATTGGCCTGTCAGGAGGTAAGCAGAGTGAGCTTGGACTTAGTAATATTTACTGTATCATTTTCAGATTAAAGAGTTTCATAACATTTCATTGTGATTATTTGATGTCTATAACTCCTTTGTATAATCGTTTTCATGCAGTAAGTTATTATTATTATTTTTTTGGTTCAGAATTTTTATACCTTTTACTGTATTAATAGGCTTCCCTGGTGGCGCAGATGGTAAAGAATTTGCCTGCAATGCAGCAGACCTGGGTTTCATCCCTGGGTAGGGAGATACCCTGGAGATGGAAATGGTCACCCACTCCAGTATTATTGCCTGGGAAATCCCATGGACAGAAGAGTCTGGCAGGCTACAGTTCATGGTGTTGCAAAGAGCTGGAAAGGACTGAGTGACTAACACTTTTACTTTCGCTGTGTTAATTGTCTTCTGTTGTTCAGTCACTCAGCCTTGTCCAGCACTTTTCAAACCCATGCACTGCACACACGAGGCTTCCCAGTTCTTCACCATTTCTTGGAGCTTGCTCAAACTCATGTCCATTGAGTTGGTGACCATCCAACCATCTCATCCTCTGTTATCCCCTTCTCCTCCTGCCCAAAATCTTTCTCAGCATCAGGGTCTTTTCCAATGAGTCAGCTCGTCACATCAGGTGGCCGAAGTATTGGAGCTTTAGTTTCAGCATGAGTCCTTCAGTGAATATTCAGGATTGATTTCCTTTAGGATTGACTGTTCTGAACTCTTCGTAGCCCAAAGGATTCTCAAGAGTCTTCTCCAACACCACAGTTTGAAAGCATCATTCTTTGGCACTCACCTTTCTTTATGGTCCAACTCTCACATCCATGCATGACTACTGGAAAAATCACAGCTTTGACTAGACAGAACTCTGGCTGCAAAGTTATGCCTCTGCTTTTTAATATGATGCCTAGATTGGTCATAGGTTTTCTTCCAAGGAGCAAGTGTCTTTTAATTTTGTGGCTGCAGAAACCATCTGCAGTGATTTTGGAGACCAAGAAAATAAAGTCCGTCACTGTTTCCATTGTTTCCCCATCTATTTGCCATGAAGTGATGGTATTGAATGTCATGATCTTCGTTTTTTGAATGCTGAGTTTCAAGCCGACTTTTTCACTCTGCTCTTTCACTTTAATCAAGAGTATTGTTCCTCTTCACTTTCTGCCGTAAGGGTAATGCCATCTACATATTTGAGGTTATTAATATTTCTCCTAAAAATCTTGATTCCAGCTTGTGCTTCATCCAGCTCTTCATTTTGCATAATATACTCTGCATACATTTTTTTCTATTTTTTGTGTTGTTCTACATATCTTTTTATTGTTGACCTAAATGAAAAAAAGAAAGAAAGAAAGAAAAAGAGACTAATACATTTTGTGATTTGAAAGGACTAATTGGAAAAGATCCTGATATGGGAAAGACTGAAGGCAGGAGAAGAAGGGCATGACAGAGGTGAGATGATTGGGTGGCATCACTGACTCAATGGACATAATTTTGAGCAAGCTCTGGGAGTTGGTGATGGACAGAGAATCCAGGTGTGCTGAAGTCCATGGGGTCGTAAAGAGCTGGCCGTGACTGAGCGACTACAACAAACTGAACTGAATATATATTCTCAGCACAACCCCCCTCCTTTTTTTCTTACCTTAAAGGACTAATTGGAAAAGATCCTGATATGGGAAAGACTGAAGGCAGGAGAAGAAGGGCATGACAGAGGTGAGATGATTGGGTGGCATCACTGACTCAATGGACATAATTTTGAGCAAGCTCTGGGAGTTGGTGATGGACAGAGAATCCAGGTGTGCTGAAGTCCATGGGGTCGTAAAGAGCTGGCCGTGACTGAGCGACTACAACAAACTGAACTGAATATATATTCTCAGCACAACCCCCCTCCTTTTTTTCTTACCTGAAGAGTCATTCTGCTATTAAAAGAATACTAATTTTCTTCCCAAAAGAACTTAAAATAACATTAATACATCAATAGATATTTTTCATGGGGTACTCAAGAAAAAATACTGAAGTGGCTTGCCATTCCCTTCTCCAAAAGACCACATTTTGTCAGAACTCTCCACCATGGCCCATCTGTCTTGGATGGTCCACCATGGCATGGCTCATAGTTTCATTGAGTTAGACAAGCCTACGGTCCACTCAGTTCAGTTTAGTTCAGTTGCTCAGTTGTGTACGACTCTTTGAAAACCCATGAACCACAGCATGCCAGGCCTCTCTGTTTATCACCAACTTCCGGAGTTTACCCAAACTCATGTCCATTGAGTCAATGATGCCATCCAACCATCTCATCCTCTGTCATCCACTTCTCCTGGACTCAACTTTTCCCACTATCAGTGTCTTTTCAAATGAGTCAACTCTTTGCATCAGGTAGCCAAAACATTGGAGTTTCAGCTCCAACATCAGTCCTTCCAGTGAACACTCTATATGGCAGCAAGTTTGGAAAACTTCAGCGGCCACAGGCCTGGAAAAGGTCAGTTTTCATTCCAATTCAGAAGAAAGGCAATTCCAAAGAATGCTCTAACTACTGCACAATTGAACCCATCTCACAGCCTAGTAAAGTAATGCCCCCAATTCTCCAAGCCAGGCTATAACAACACGTGAATGGTGAGCTTCCAGATGTTCAACCTAGATTTAGAAAAGACAGAAGAACCAGACATCAAATTGCCAACATCTGTTAGATCATAGGAAAAGCAAGAGAGTTTCAGAAAAATTTCTACTTCTGCTTTATTGACTATGCCAAAGCCTTTGACTATGTGGATCCCTACAAATTGTGGAAAATTCTGAAAGTGATGGGAATGCCAGACTACCTGATCTGCCTCTTGAGAAATTTGTATGCAGGTCAGAAAGCAACAGTTACAACTGGACATGGAACAACAGACTGGTTCCAAATATGGAAAGGAGTACATCAAAGCTGTATACTGTCACCCTGCTTATTTAACTTATATGCAGAGTACTTCATGAGAAATGCTGGGCTGAAGAAAGTACAAGCTGGAATCAAGATTGCTGGGAGAAACATCAATAAGCTTAGATATGCAGATGGAGCCACCCTTATGGCAGAAAGTGAGGAAGAACAAAAAGCCTCTTGATGAAAGTGAAAGAGAAGAGTGAAAAAGTTGACTTAAAGCTCAACATTCAGAAAACTAAGATCATAGCATCTGGTCCCATCACTTCATGGGAAATAGATGGGGAAACAGTGTCAGACTTTATTTTTGGGGGCTCCAAAATCACTGCAGATGGTAATTGTAGCCATGAAATTAGAAGAGCCTTACTCCTTGGAAGAAAAGTTATGACCAATCTAGACAGTATATTCAAAAGCAGAGACATTACTTTGCCGACTAAGGTCCGTCTAGTCAAGGCTATGGTTTTTCCTGTGGTCATGTATGGATGTGAGAGTTGGACTATAAATAGAAAAATTTCTACTTCTGCTTTATTGACTATGCCAAAGCCTTTGACTATGTGGATCCCTACAAATTGTGGAAAATTCTGAAAGTGATGGGAATGCCAGACTACCTGATCTGCCTCTTGAGAAATTTGTATGCAGGTCAGAAAGCAACAGTTACAACTGGACATGGAACAACAGACTGGTTCCAAATATGGAAAGGAGTACATCAAAGCTGTATACTGTCACCCTGCTTATTTAACTTATATGCAGAGTACTTCATGAGAAATGCTGGGCTGAAGAAAGTACAAGCTGGAATCAAGATTGCTGGGAGAAACATCAATAAGCTTAGATATGCAGATGGAGCCACCCTTATGGCAGAAAGTGAGGAAGAACAAAAAGCCTCTTGATGAAAGTGAAAGAGAAGAGTGAAAAAGTTGACTTAAAGCTCAACATTCAGAAAACTAAGATCATAGCATCTGGTCCCATCACTTCATGGGAAATAGATGGGGAAACAGTGTCAGACTTTATTTTTGGGGGCTCCAAAATCACTGCAGATGGTAATTGTAGCCATGAAATTAGAAGAGCCTTACTCCTTGGAAGAAAAGTTATGACCAATCTAGACAGTATATTCAAAAGCAGAGACATTACTTTGCCGACTAAGGTCCGTCTAGTCAAGGCTATGGTTTTTCCTGTGGTCATGTATGGATGTGAGAGTTGGACTATAAAGAAAGTTGAGTGCTGAAGAATTGATGCTTATGAACTGTGATGTTGGAGAGGATTCTTCAGAATCCCTTGGACTACAAGAAGATCCAAACCAGTCCATCCTAAAGGAAATCAGTCCTGAATGTTCATTGGAAGGACTAATGTTGAAGCTCAGATGCCAATATTTTGGCCACCTGATCCAAAGAACTGACTCATTTGAAAAGAAAGACCCTGATGCTGGGAAAGATTGAAGGCAGGATAAATAGGAGATGACAGAGGATGAGATGGTTGGGTGACATTGCCAACTTAATAGACATGAGTTTGAGGCAAGCTCTGGGAGTTGGTGATGGACAGGGAGGCCTATCATGCTGCAGTCCAAAGGGTCTGAAAGAGTGGGAAATGACTTAGTGAGTGAACTGAACTGATCAATAGACAAACCAATAACTTCCTACTATTCACACACCAGATGAGCCACAGCATTCCAGGATCCCATTCTTAGGAATTAGTCAGTTAAATTCTTTACTGAGAGAACGTGTATAATTTGGTTTCACTATTAACAATATATTTGCCTCTTTTTTTTTTCCTGCAATTCCAATACTAATATCAAGAGAGTTCAAAACAGAAGTGCAGGAATATATAAACTGAAGGGATATTGTATGAATTTACAGACTAGTTACTGTCAATTTTTAAATCTTGCTCTTATTATCAGAGTACCAGAGACTAAATTGGTGGGAAGGTGGCTAGAATAACAAAAACTGAAATTAAAAACGTTACTTTCTGTTTAACCATGAAGTAATAATCAGTTCAGTTCAGTTCAGTCACTCAGTCATGTCTGACTCTTTGCGACTCCATGAATCACAGCACGCCAGGCCTCCCTGTCCATCACCAACTCCCAGAGTTCACTCAGACTCACGTCCATCGAGTCGGTGATGCCATCCAGCCATCTCATTCTCTATCATCCCCTTCTCCTCCTGCCCCCAATCCCTCCCAGCATCAGAGTCTTTTCCAGTGAGTCAGCTCTTCGCATGAGGTGGCCAAAGTATTGGAGTTTCATTCCTTCCAATGAACACTCAGGACTGATCTCCTTCAGAATGGACTGGTTGGATCTCCTTGCAGTCCAAGAGATTCTCAAGAGTCTTCTCCAACACCACAGTTCAAAAGCATCAATTCTTCGGCACTCAACTTTCTTCACAGTCCAACTCTGACATCCGTACATGACCACAGGAAAAACCATAGCCTTGACTAGACGGACCTTTGTTGGCAAAGTAATGTCTCTGCTTTTGAATATGCTGTCTATGTTGGTCATAACTTTTCTTCTAAGGAATAAGCATCTTTTAATTTCATAGCTAGAATCACCATCTGCAGTGATTTTGAAGCCCCTCAAAATAAAGTCTGACACTGTTCCCCCATCTATTTCCCATGAAGTGATGGGAGCAGATGCCACATCATTATTTTTATATGTTCAACCAAAGTTTGCAATTTACTGGCACTTAAAGAAATCTTACTAAAAATCACCTTTACATTTCAGTTCAGTTCAATCACTCAGTCGTGTCCAGCTCTTTGTGAGCCCATGGACTGCAGCATTTCCATCTTCCCTATCCATCACCAACTCCCAGAACTTGCTCAAACTCATATGCATAGAGTCAATGATGCCATCCAACCACGTTATCCTTGTTACCCTTCTCCTCCTGTCTTCAATATTTCCTAACATCAGGGTTTTTCCCAAATGGTCATTTCTTTGCACCAGGTGGCCAGACTACTGGAGCTTAAGCCTCAGCATCAGTCCTTTCAATGAATATTCAGGCTTGATTTCCTTTAGGATTGACTGGTTTGATCTTCTTGCAGTCTTAGGGACTCTCAAGAGTCTTCTCCAACACCACAGTTCAAAAGCATCAATTTTTCAGTGCTCAGCCTTCTTTATGGGCCAGATCTCACATACAACCATGACTACTGGAATAACTATAGCTTTGACTAGACAGACCTTTGTTGGAGAAATAATGTCCCTGCTTTTTAATACGCTGTCTAGGATGGCCATGGCTTCTCTTCCAAGGAGCAAGAATCCTTTAATCTTGGCTGCAGTCACCATCTGCAGTGATTTTTGAGCTCAAAAAAAAATAAAATCTCCTGCTGTTGCCATTATTTCCCCATCTATTTGCCATGAAGTGATGGGACAGGATGCTGTGATCTTCCTTTTTTGATGTTGAGTTTCAAGCCAGCTTTTTCACTCTCCTGTTTCACTTTCATCAAGGGGCTCTTCAGTTCCTCTTCAGTTCCTGCCACAAGGGTGGTGTCATCTGTGCATCTGAGATTATGAAAATTTCACCCAGCAATCTTGATTCTACCTTGTGCTTCAACCAACCAGGCATTTGACATAATGTACTCTGCAGATAAGTTAAATAAACAGGATGACAATATACAGCCTTGACGTATTCCTTTCCCAATCTGGAACCAGTCCATTATTCCACGTCTGATTCTAACTGTTGCTTCTTGACCTGCATTTAGATTTCTCAGGAAACAGATAAGGTGGTCTGGTATTCCCTTCTTAATAATGATCCATGGTTTGTTATGATCCACACAGTAAAAGGCTTTGGCATAGTCAATAAAGTAGAAGGAGATATTTTCCTGGAATTCTCTTGTTTTTTTCCATGATCCAGCAGATGTTGACAATTTGATCTCTGGTTCCCCTGCCTTTTCTAAATCCACTTTGAACATCTGGGAGTTCACAGTTCATGTACTGTTGAAGCTTGGCCTGGAGAATTTGAGCATTACTTTGCTAATGTGTGAGATGAGTGCAACTGTGCAATAGTTAGAGCATTCTTTGGAATTGCCTTTCTTTGGGATTGGAATGAAACCTGACATTTTATAGTCCTGTGGCCACTGCTGAGTTTTCCAAGTTTGGTGGCATACTGAGTGAAGCACTTTCACAGCATTGTCTTTGAAATAAATCAACTGGAATTCCATCACCTCCACTAGCTTTGTTCATAATGGTGCTTCCTAAGGCCCACTTCACATTCCAGGATGTCTGGCTCTAGCTGAGTGATCACACTATCGTGGTTATCTAGGTCATGAAAATCTTTTTTGTATAGCTCTTCTGTGTAATCTTAACACCTTTTCTTAATATCTTATGCTTTTCTTAGGTCCATACCATTTCTGTCCTTTATTGTGCCCATCTTTGCATGAAATGTTCCCTTGGTTTCTCTAATTTTCTTGAAGAGCTCTCTAGTTTTTCCCATTCTATTGTTTTCCTATATTTCCTTGCACTGTTCATTGAGGAAGGCTTTCTTATCTGTCCTTGCTCTTCTTTGTAACTCTGCATTCAGATGGGTATATCTTTCCTTTTCTCCTTTAACTTTAGCTTCTCTTCTTTTCCCAGCTATTTGTAAGGCCTCCACAGACAACGATTTTGCCTTTTTGCGTTTCTTTTTCTTAGGGATGATTTTGATCATTTCCTTCTGTATAGTGTCAGGACTGTTGGTCCATATTTCTTCAGTCACTGTGTGTATCAGATCTTATCCCTTGAATGTATTTGTTACTTCCACTGTATAATTATAAGGAATTATATTTAGGTCATACCTGAATGGTCTATTGGTTTTCCCTACTTTCTTCAATTTAAATCTGAAATTTTCAATAAATATTTCATAATCTGCGCCTCAGTCAGCTCCTGGTCCCGTTTTTGCTGACTGTCTAGAGCTTCTACATCTTCTGCTCCAAAGAATATAATCAATCTAACTTCAGTATTGACCTTCTGGTGATATCAACATCACAAAAACCATAGTGGAAAAACACACTAGACAGCTTTGCAATATAATGGATCAGGAAGAATAAGGTTTTACATGGGATCATGCTTTAAAAAAAAAAATCACACCACAGTGTTTGAGTCACAAAGTAAAAGCCTAAATTCACAGTCATGCCGACTCAAAAGCAGTTGCACGATATGAGAGTTGTGGGCTAAGTTTTCTTTGGAGTAACATGAGGACTACATCCTGGGAGACAGTATGTAAGAAAGCTCTGAGAGACTGCTCTAAAGAGGGATGGGGGAAAGTCTGTGTATATGTGAGTTTGGTGAATGGCAAGTGCATGCAATCAAACACATATTCTCTTGCAGAAGGTTCCAGCAGGTCATAAGGAGCAGGCATAACCATGAAGGATTTTAGTGCTTTTCTAGACCTGAGGGAATGTAAAAATTGGGCTCATAAAATCACCTCCTGAAAATACTTAACTATCTGCAGATATATTTTGCCACTTTTGCTTAGTGCACAGAGGTCTTCATGTCTGATCTCTGCCTTGAACTCCTTTCAGGGTGTATTGAAAATCTGCAGCTATAGCAGCTCATGATTTAATCTCTGTACTGGTAGATGGCAAGTGCCAATTTGTAGTGGACAGTCATTTCTTCATTCATTCAAGGTATAGTATGCCTTTCCTTGTGGAAGTTACATTCTAGTGGGAGAGAGAGAGTCAATACACAGATTTATAACAGGAGGGAAATAGTATATCATTCTATAGGGATACATGGGGTGAAAGGTAATACAGTTGCAAAGAAAGGTGAAGGGGGTTGAACTTCCATATAAGTTGTCTAAAGACGCTCATTGGGATGCTATAGGAATTATCTGAAATAGGTACTTGAATAAGTTTTGTCGATATTTGGGGATGGACAGTAAGAAGAGCAGGTGAAAATACTCTGAGGCAGGAAGGCGTGCTCCATCGCTTCAGTCCTGTCCAACTGTTTGCAACTCTATAGACTATAGCTCTCAAGGCTCCTCTGCCCAAGGAGATTTTCCAGGCAAGAATACTAGCATGGGTTTCTATGCCCTCCTCCAGGGGATCTTCCCACCCCAGGGACCCTACAGACTGTAGCCCACCAGGCTCCTCTGTACATGGTGTTCTTCAGGAAAGAACACTAGAGTGGGTCACCATGCCCTTCTCCAGGGGTTTTTCCCAACCCAGGGATCAAATCCATTTCCCATGTCTCCTAAATTGGCAGGCACATTCTTTGCCACTAATGCCACCTGGGAAGACTGAGGCAGGAATATAGCTACTGTGTTCACAGAATAGCTGGTGACTTATGTCGGGAAGCAGACAGGACAAGAGGAGGGGCGCATTATACAGAACGTTGCATGTTTTAATGGGAAATTTGGGTTTTACTATGGGTGGGTGAGATAGGAGTGGTTTGACCACAAAACTGGCATAATCATTTTTTAAAAGTGTCTTTGGATGTTACAAGAGACTTCCCTGGTGGCTCAGATGGTAAAACATCTGTCTACAATGCGGGAGACCCGGGTTTGATCCCTGGGCCAGGAGGATCTACTGGAAAAGGAAATAGCAATCCACTCCAGTACTATTGCCTGGAAAATCCCATGGACAGAGGAGCCTGGTAGGCTACAGTCCATGGGGTTGCAAAGAGTCGGACATGACTAAGCGACTTCACTTCACTTGGATGTTACATGAACTGTAAACTTTATGAAGGCAAAGGTTGAAAACGGAAAACCAATCAGTAGGCTGTTGTAAAAAATACAGAAGGTAGTCACATGGACTCTGGTGATAGCAGTAGAAAGATGAAAAGAAATCAGATAACTGATACATTTTGAACAGTGCACTGGCTGAATTTACTGATAAACTAGAAGTAGTATGTGAAAGTCATAAAAGAATAAAGGATTTGAACTGAGCAATTAGAAGAATGGTTATTTTTCTAAAAAGCTTGATCTAGATATATAGTAATTCAAATAATTCAAGCCAAAAATTAACATGTGGAGTTGGAATTAATTGCAGTGCTTATTGCCAAATCTGGCTGAAAGACTGAGTCACTGGGGCACTATACAAAAATATAGATTCTTAAAAAATATATATATATAGATTCTTGGCTCTGTTTCTAGAGGGTCAGATTATGTCTGAAGTAGAGTTCATATGTATATATATATATATATGTATATATATGCATTTATATACATATATATATATACATGTGTGTGCATGTGCATTAAAACAACCAAGTTGGCAAGAGAAAAAATGTAGTATAAATGATATTTCGTTTTGCATTCTCCAATATAGAGGTATTTACTAAATTAGTAATGGGCAAACTAGTGTTTACAGGCCAACTGCCTAGTTGTATAAATAAATAATTTTTTGGGAACACTTCCATACTTGTCTCTGTATTGTTTTTGTTAGCTTTCATGCTACAAGAGCAATTTTAAGTGGTTGAGACAGAAAGCACATGACTTACAAGGCTAAGATATTTATCTGGTCCTTTAAAAAAAATTCTTGCTGACCTTTGCCTAGAAATGATTTTCATAAAAGAGCTGTGCATTTACATGGCAAAGAAAATGATTTGATGGGTTAATTCAATACTTAAGAACTAGAAATGAACATCTGAAGCTGGATAGTGGATTTTACCAGCTGATTAATGCAATTCAATAAATAAGCATTGGTCACTTAATTTACACTTGTTCTCTGTTAGTTGGTCTAGTCTCATGGACAACATGATTGCCATCAGGATCTTCACGGACATACAACCATTTAGATTAAACACTGAACAACTCTAGTGTGCTGTTTACATGGTAGATTATAATATAACCCATGTCCTTTACTTTTGTGTAATGTGATACCTCTGATTTTCCTGTATACCTCAAATATTCCTCACTTAATTCAGTGTAGTAACCTCAATATATGAAAGATCATCTTGAATTTCTGCATAATTTCTAAATGCAAATTTCATTACCAGTATGCAGAAACTTCGACAGAACATCATCCTCTGGGTCCATGATGTGTGAGAAACTTCTGTGTTGGCCTTTTTCCAGGGCTTCCAGAGCAAGCCTGCATTAAAATGACTTTCGTGACCTAGAAAATTCTAGAATGTGGTGTTTTGCTTGATCTACCTTTACAGAATAGGGGGAAAAGCACTTTGGCAGGAAATAGATCAGTGAATAGTTAGTTATGTCTCAACATAATCTGATCACTTAATGTGGTTCACTAAAGCATTTTTGCACTGTAGAAGAAAATTGCAAAAACAAATCATAAAAGCTAATCAATAATTGGTGACTCAAGATTATTTATGTAATGTTTATAAATAAAGAAATCTTTTAAATCCAAACAATTCATGTTCTATTGCTATTATTGTTTAGTCACTAAATTGTGTCCGACTGTTTTGGAACCCCATGGACTGTAGCCCACATGGCTCCTCTGTCCATGGGATTTCTCAGGCAAGAGTACTGGAGTGGGTTGTCATTTCTTTCCCCAGTGGCTCTTCCTTACCCAAGGATCAAACCCACATCTCCTGCCTTGGTAGATGGGTTCTTTACCACTGAGCCACCATGGAAGCCTCAGTATGTTATAAGCTAGTCAATATCCACACTAGATGAGTTAAGGAGAGTGGGTGGAAAGTTGATTGAGAGTGGGAACTATGCCAAAGACTGTCCCTGTGAGCGTACAAACAAATAACCTGTTGAGCTCTAAAACCTTGCTTATTTTGCTAAACCAGTAAATACAAAGGAAAACAATTTTTTTTTTGACATAGACTCTTGAGAATTAATTACTCTCCTATTGCTTAGGCATGCATACTTTAATGTACAATACTTCAAAGCATCTTACCCTTTGGATGAATAGATAAAGCTATTTCTTCAAAAGGATGTAAAAATCAATTACAAATTAGCAGCTCATCATGAAATGCCGATTACATTCTAGTCACTCAAGACCCCAAGACCCACAGCATGAGCCTCCGTCAAGGTTTCTCAGCAAAAGGATTCAAACTTAGATAGTACAAAGACTTTGTAAAGCGTTTAGAGACTAGAAATAATAGAAAGCAAACACAAACAGCTGAAGTCTACAAGGAGGAAATGGAAGTATCAGTGGACTGCCTTTAGAGGCTACATCCTGGAGGACACAGCCACTGCCATCAGGTCAGCACTGAGTCAGAAAGGATCCAGGGAAAAGCATGCTGGTCCTCTACTTATTCTCTATCCTTGGACAACTTCCTACTAATAGCGCCTCACATCTGTTAAAGGCAACCAGAAATCAGACTAAGGGATACCAGGGGGGATGAAGTCCAGGGTGGAAAGCAGGGAGGAGAAGAATGGACCAAGAATGATGAGTGAGTGAAGCAAAGGGAGACCACACAGCATATCGATGTGAAAACAACAGAGACAACATTTCTTCAGTTGGGTGCTTTCTACAGTGTAGTTCCCCCCCACTTTGGATTTGCCCCTTTTTGATGTTGTTATGACATCTACATTGTAAAATATTGAGGGAAAGGTAATGAAGGAACACTAGAAATTCATTTAGTTTCTTACAAAGCATGCACACTTAAAAGGTATCAACAAGTGTGACATAACATTTACAAATCACTATATTCTCCTTGCAGAACATCAGGAAGCCTGCAAAATGAACTGTACCACAGGTTAAAAGTGCCTTGGGTAGAGCCTAATAAATCTTAGACTAGCAGACAGTTGAACTGGAAGACCTGCTGAGCACTGATGCGAGAGAGTCTAACCCACTGGATAAATTGCTCCAAGAAGAACTCATCCTTGTGAAAATATATTATCCTGATTGCAATACCAAGGCCATCATCCGAGGCAGTTGTTGGCTGTGCAAATGCTGGTAACAAAAGTGAAATATGCCAGAAGATTGAAGGTGAAGAAAGAAATAGGTGATCAAATAAAACATCCAGAGAGAAGGAAATGCCCATCTCAGATTTGCCATCCTTATCTATAAAATGTGGCATTCCTGTGATCTGCCTTGCCTGGTGCCCCCAAACATTGTGTTCAGATGTATTTAAAAGGGAACCTAAGAGAATTTCCTCCATGTAAGTTAATAACTGTATCCTGGGATAAATCAACTCAGAGGTCACAAAAAGTCTAAAAAGGAATGACAGTGGCAATAATAACAATAGATCAGAAGACAGAGTTTGCTACAGTCTTGGAGAGGAAATCTTGCCTTTTGCTTTATTTAGTAAACAGTTTTAAACATTACTTTATTAAAACACTTTATAAAATTTTAATTTACTTGAGTTGCAAGTGTAACTTGCTCAGTTGTGTCTGATTCTTTGCAACTCCATGGACTGTAGCCCACCAGGGTCCTCTGTCCACAGAATTCTCCAGACAAGAATGCTGGGGTGGGTTGCTATGTCCTTCTCCAGGGGATCTTCCCAATCCAGGGATCGAACCCAGGTCTTTCTCATTGCAGGAGGATTCTTTACCATTTGAGCTGCCTGGGCAGCCTTATGTTATTCCTGTATATATGAAATATTAGTCAAGTTTGATTTCTGGGTAACTCAAGCAAAAGAAAACTAAGGAAAATGATTTTGCTTTTGGTGGGTGATGGCTGCTACCGACAAAATCAGGTGAGAGTCCTATAATCTTTGACTTACTGAAATCCTCCATCTTTCTTTTGCCAACACAGATATGGTTTTTAGAACTTGGTATTTGTCAAAGCAAGGAGATGGATAATCTCCAATTAAATAGAAACTTGGAGTACTCTCTGGGTGTCTTCAATGGAAATACCCACAAAGCAAATAATTGGTGCTGTTTATCTAACTGGATATTGTCTTTGTGTTCATAGCAGCTTGTAGACCAGTCCACAGTAGCTGATGAATATGTGTAATGTGAAAACAGGAAAAGATTCAGACTTTTCCACCTGGAGAGAGTGTGCTCAGCTCCCAATCTTGGGATGTGGTTTATCTGACTCTGCAGCAGTCTTGTTGGTACACTCATTGGTCTCTTTGCTCTAAATTACACCTTGTCATCTTTCAGGGCATTTTTGTGCAACAGGATAGTAGGATGATGGTAAAAATGACACTTGAAATTATTTATCTATTTTCTGTGTTGGGTCTTAGTTCCAACTCTTGGAATCTTTAATCTTTGTTATGCTGTGTGGGATATTTTAGTTTTAGCATGTGGGATCTAGTTCCTGGATCAAGGATCAAACTCTGACCCCCTGCATTGGGAACAGAGTCTCAGTTACTGAACTGCCAGGGAAGCCCCCCAAATGGCACATTTTAACCCTGATTCTGATAATAGTTCTGGCACTCTATGGCCTAGCTATGTTATATCAGTGACAACTTGTTTCATCAATTTATGCCTCATTTTATTTATCTGGAGATGGTTTATGTAACTACTGATGAAGTAATGAAATATTTACTAAATACTAGTGTGTATGTATACACACACACACACACACACACACACACACACACACACAGAGTTTAATTGCTAAATTGTGCCCTATTGTTACAACCCTACTCTTCTGTCCATGGAATTCTCCAGGCAAAAACACTGGAGTGGGTTGCCATTTCCTTCTCCAGGGGACCTTCTCTACCCAGGAATCAAACTGGCATTTGCTACATTGCCTGGAGAAGGAAATGGCAATCCACTCCAGTATTCTTGCCTGGAGAATCCCATGGATGGAGAAGCCTAGTAGGTTACAGTCCACGGGGTTGCAAAGAGTCGGACATGACTGAGCGACCTCACCTCACCTCACCTCATATATATTACTATATACCACTTACTATATACTATAGTCTAGTATATACTAGAATATATTCTAGCAAAAGCCAAATGGTATTTTTTTGAAGACTGAATAATTGATATTCATAAAAAATAGTAAAAATCTGTAGAATCCTTGACTATTTGTTTAGTTACTTTTTAAGATAATATTTTGTATTTTTTACTAAAAGCGCAGTACTTGTTTAAATTTTTTGCAATATATGTTCATTAAGACGATTTGTAAAGTATGAAGATATGAAGAAAAAATGAAACTTGCTCACATAACTGAACACGTAGTCTGGTAGGTTCACTTCCTTCCAGACCTATACGTTCCGTCACACATACAGACACTTTAACAGAACAAAATTATGTAATTTCACATAACACTGTGCCCCATACATTTTCAAACATTTAAATCTTTAAAAATAATTTTGTTATGACAAATTATACCATTCTATTGACTTACCACAATTTAATACATAATGCCCCTATTTTTATAAATATATGCCTTTAAATCTTGTCTTATATTTGTTCTTAGAAGCGCAATTGTGATAAACATTAGAGATAGGTCAGAATCTATGTGGGCACCTCTCTTACTTTTAGGGCCAAATTTTTTAAGAGGACATATTGAGTCAATGCTTAGAAACATTTTCAGGTTTTGATGCATTGAGCCAAATTGCTTTCTTAATGATTTAGTTTTTTTTTTTAAATTCTTTTTAAGACCCTACAGCCTTCTTTATTAACTCAATGATTCATAACCATTATAATTTTAATTATCAATGCTTCATAATTATTACTTTTGGGAAATTCTTCAAGCCCAGGTCCTTCTCCTGAAGATTTTGACCTTAGCTACTCTTAGTGGAGAACGAGTACAGCTATATTTTTTAAAGCTCTCTATGCTCCCATCTGCATCAGATATTTGCTAAGATTTATAATAATTGTATATACTTTCCTTGTTTTATGTTATTTTGCTAAATAACTTCAAAAATTAGCTAAGGATAAGTAGATAATGTATGGATGTGAGAGTTGGACTGTGAAGAAAGCTGAGTGCTAAAGAATTGATACTTTTGAACTGTGGTGTTGGAGAAGACTCTTGAGAGTCCCTTGGACTGCAAGGAGATCCAACCAGTCCATTCTGAAGGAGATCAGTCCTGGGTGTTCTTTGGAAGGACTGATGCTAACGCTGTAACTCTAATACTTTGCCCACATTAGGGGAAGAGTTGACTCATTGGAAAAGACTCTGATGCTGGGAGGGATTGGGGGCAGGAGGAGAAGGGGATGATAGAGAATGAGATGGCTGGATGGCATCACCGACTCGATGGAGATGAGTTTGAGTGAACTTCGGGAGCTGGTGATGGACAGGGAGGCCTGGCGTGCTGCGATTCATGGGGTCGCAAAGAGTCGGACACGACTGAGCAACTGAACTGAACTGAACTGACCTAAAGTAGATAATATCAAAAACTATTACATCATATTCAATATCAGGAGAATCCAATAAGAAATATACACACACACACAAACACAGATAGAATAGACATATATAACTAGAATATAAACACATAAACACACATACATATATGTACAAAAGAAACACATATAAATCAAAGTTCTTACTTTAGTAAGTACTGAAAAAGGTCTGGATTAATAAGAACAAACAACAAATGTGGTTAAATATCTGATTAGAAAACTTAATATGTTTTGATTGCTTTTCTGCTGTAATGCAGGTGGGTTTTATGGGGAATATAAAATTGTGTGATCTGGTTGTGTGACTTTAGGACTGGGAACATCACACTGAAGCTGTCAGCCTTGCAAATATTTTAAAGGGCTAAAAATAGCAGGTGTTGACATAGATACGGAGCACTGTGAAGTCTCAGGCACAGCTGGAAAGGTGGAAGTACAAAATGGTAAAGGGCAGAACAACCTTGAAAAGATTTCTTTGGCAACAGCTCAGAAGATGAAGGTGTGCAGATTCTTTGATTCAGTAATCCTGTTCGCTAAGTGTCTACTTGAAGGAGTTAATCACATGCCCCCAAAAAACATTATAGGAATTTACACTACAGCACTAATTGCATTGATTAAAAAAAAAAAAAAAAGAAATCTCATAAAAGCCCTTTAGAAGGAAACTGTGCTAATAAATTATTGCATATGCATAGTTCTCTTATTGGAGCACTATATAGCAGTTAAAATTAATACATGCAATCATAGATCTTTTTGCAAATAGTGTATTTTTGATGTATATTTATTTAGTAAATTTTTGTAATGTGCATGAGATTGAGTAAAAAAGTAAAACTAGAAGTAACCTTTGAAATGGGAGGGAGGAGTTCCCTGGAGATGCAGTGATTAACACTTAGCCTTCCAATTCAAGGAGGGCAGGTTCGACACCTGGTCAGAGTGCTGTGATCCCGCATGCCTTGTGGCCAAAGAAAAAAAAAAAAGTGCCAATAAAATGTTAATAGAAGCAATACTGGATCAAGTTCAATAAAGACTCAATAAAACATTCCGCATCAGAAAACAAACAAACAAAAAAGCTGTTAAAATGAGAGTGAACGGAAAAAGATCAAGGAGGGATATAAATGGGAATAGGACGGTACACTTTACTATTTTAACACTCTAAACAAGGTAAATGTAAAAATAGCGCAGAATGTTAAAACTGATCAAATTGAGTGGTGAGTACATCAACGTGCCTTATCAGAATCCGTGTTCTTTGTTTGAAATATTCATTTGATAACCTTTTGAAAACTGCTGAGGATATATCAGACAAATCAGTGTTTTATTCTTTTCCTCTCTAATCTAAACACAGCCACTCCCCCTGCCCACCCTCCCCTGTTGCTTTCCTTGTTCTGTGCCTGTGAGGAACCGGCTGTGAAGTTTTGTCTTTATTTTCCCAGGACCCCTTTGTTGCCAGAATCTCATAATCTGAAGGCCCATGCTCAAATGTAACCATCACTTCCTACCTTCTTTGTCATCTCATTGTTTCTGATTGGTTTTTTTGCCTCTTTCATTTTTCCTCCTGCGATCCTCATCAACCTTGTAGTCCATTGGTCTTTTCTTGATCTTGCAAGCTTCCCCAGTGAATAAAACTCTTTTACTATTTTGAGTTTAGCCCTACTCATTGTTTAGAGTGCATGTTCTATCCAATATCTGCTGCTGCTGCTGTGTCGCTTCAGTTGTGTCCGACTCTGTGCGACCCCATAGACACAGCCCACCAGGCTCCGCCGTCCCTGGGGTTCTCCAGGCAAGAACACTGGAGTGGGTTGCCATTGCCTTCTCTGATCCAAAACCTGCAGTGACCATTTAATACTGAATTAGAACACATCTAATAGAATATATCTATAGTCAGTGGAATGCAATCCAGACTCTTTTCTGTGGCCTACAAAGTTCTGCATAACCTGGCATCTCTAACCTCATCCACTAGTCCTCTTCCTATAGTCATTAAAATCCAACTATACTCACTTATTTCTTCTTCAGACATAAAGCTGTATTTATTCCTCATACCTTCTCATCTTTTCCTCCACTCTGCCTATTATAACCTTTGCTCAGATCTTTGTATGAATGGATTCTATGTTTCATCAATATATCCCATTAAATGTTATATCCTCAGGGAACCCTTTCCTCAACACTGTATCTTGTCTCGATGCCATCTTTTATTCTATGGACTATAGCCCTCCAGGCTGATCTGTCCATGGGATTTCCTAGGCAAGAATACTGGAGTGAGTTGCCATTTCCTTCTCCAGGGGATCTCCCTTACCCAGGGATTGAACTTGCATCTCTTGCATTGCAGGCAAATTCTTTACCAGTGCGCCACTTGGGAAGCCTGGTGGCTGCATTGTCCCATAGTTTTACTTGGCAATTGCCTGTCTTCACACTAGAATGCAAGCAACACAGAGAAGACCACACTTTAAAAACAAATTTGTAAGCATAGTTGAAAGACTGAAAGAGTATCTGGTTTGTAATTGATATTTAATAAATATTATTGAATGAGTTAATGAACTATATGCTCTCCATACCACTGAACAATGCATGATATTTTTTCTAGTTGATCCTTATCTGAGTGACTAATGCAGCTGTTTCAAAGCTTTCTTTGTGCCCCAAACTTTCAGGCATGACTTTGCTTCTTTCATTTTCAGATAATCACTAGGTTGCCTACTGGACCGTAAACAGTATGCCATTTATTATTTTCTCTCTTTTTTTTTCTTACAAGGATTTGTCCATGTTTCATCCTTTCTATTTCCTAATGTCCTGTATTTTCCAAGAAGGCAATTTTTTTTCCCTCTTTGGTTAAGGTTAATCCTTCCATCTTCTCATGATATTATAAGTCTCTCCATCTGTCTGTTCTTTAGCTTCTTTGTACTATTTCCTAGCCACACAGCAAATGTGCTAAATTGGCTATGACTTGAACAAAAATAACAACGAAATCGCTAATTCTGGTTCCTTCTCAGAACAGTGTTATCTTTGCTTCTATCGACCAAAGCTTTTCTAAAATGAATAATTTTTTCAAGTTGTATTTACTTCCTCTTCTGTCATCTATTTTTCTTTCTCTTGCAGTTTGGATCATCTCTGCTGCCTGGTGCCTCCCATGTGGTGCAGTGGTAAAGAAGCTGCCTGCCATAGCAGCAGATTCGAGATGCAGCTTCCATTCTAGGGTTGGGAAGATTCCCTGGAGAATGAAATGGCAACACAGCTCTAGCAATGTTGCCTGGAAAAATTTCATGGACAGAGAAGCCTGGCAGGCTATACTCCATGGGGTCGCACAGAGTTGGACATGGCTGAGTGACTTAGCGCACGCGCGCACACACACACACACACACACACACACACACACACACACACACACTATTGTCTCTAATTTCTTAATAATTTGCTTCTAAGAATGATCAGTTATTTAGTCACCAAATCCCCTGGCTTCATCTAAGAACCTGCACTGCTTGTTGGTCGATACTAAGTTCCATCTTCACCCTAATAAACCAGTTCCTGTCACCCAAGAGCTGAGCGTCTGTGGCCCTCCAGACTTCCTTGGTTCTCGTTCAGTTCTGCTTGTCTATGGAGATTCTCCAAAGAATACTGGAGTGGGTTGCCATTACAAATCCACTGAGCCTTCCCAACTCCTCTTGGTCTTATTATGTTGATTAGCAACATCAAAGTTCTCTCAGGTTTTCAGGTTTCATGGTGTTTATACCTCAACTGTACTTAATATGCCTTTTACTTTTTTTAAACTATTCAATGCATCTTGCTTATCTTTTTGTTTTCTCATGTTACTATTTAGTTTATTTACTCATTATCTTTGGTGCTAAGCAGTTTTCTTGTCTTCAATCACCCCTTCCTACACATGACTCTAATAGCCTTTTTCTCAAACCCTCCTTCTGACCATGGAACTACCAAGCCCAGTTTTCTAAAGCTTTTACATGAATGTAAAACAGAATTTCATGTGCTCTGCCTGGAATTTAATGTCTTCTTGTATTAGGACTCAAGTTTTGGCCACCGTTTCCTTCCTATAATCTTCCCTGTCATATGTTCACTCATTTGTGTCCTTCTCTTTAGCTGTGATAGATCATGTACCACTCTCCCAGCATTTACCATTCTTTCCCTGTGGCAGGTGTGCAATCCAATCTCAAATACACATTTCCTTCCTTTGTTCCAAATGGCAGATCCATATCTCTAAGTCGATTTAAAAAGCCAGTTCCTCCAAAAAGATACTTCTCAGACCTTCCGGTAACAGTTAATCTCTCCTTTAGGCTAGAGTCCACATTCGGTGCTTTCTTGTTTCTTTAGAAAAAAAATCTGTTTCATTGGTTTCTTTGAATAAATGCTTTTCTTGCCGGTCTTTCTTGCCAGATTATGAGAAGCAAAAGCTGGGAGCTGATTCATCTTAGCTGCCCGGCTCAGCACCTCAAAGGGTGGCGGGCACACGGCAGGCACTCCATACGTGCACTTTGGATTTAATTGAATTCTGCTGACACTTGAATCAATGAACACTCTCTAGGACAATGATGACCACTGGACCTCTTCTTGTCAGAAGCTGGGGCTTGAAGCACATTTTCTGATCACACCTGGATGGTAGCAGCCCAAAGGGAAGTAGATGAAAAGAAGCAAAGGGCTCTCCTAAGTGGCGGGAGCAGCAGGCAGAGAGCAAACACGTGTCCTCTGGGTGTGCTGCCGCTCCTCTGGTGCCCGAGAGGAGTGGCGGGGAGAGAATCACCAGCGCTTGAGTGTTTGAGCACATTGGGCTACAACCTGCTTTGGGACTTGACTACTCTGATGTTTTTCTTTTCCTCCATTCACGCTATGCTCATCGAAAGAGATCCTCACAGGCAATAAGTGTGATCAGCAACATCCAAACTGAGGCCTGCTCCAGCCCTGGAGATTGCCTTAAACGGGCTTGATTTGGGGATTTTGAAATTTAAACTAGGTAGCTAACAGGTAATGAGAAAACTGTCAAGCGGGGCATCTAGAGGA
>SJYC01128960.1:0-13599 GCA_006408675.1 Madoqua kirkii | reverse complement strand
AGAACAGTGTTATCTTTGCTTCTATCGACCAAAGCTTTTCTAAAATGAATAATTTTTTCAAGTTGTATTTACCTCCTCTTCTGTCATCTAGTTTTCTTTCTCTTGCAGTTTGGATCATCTCTGCTGCCTGGTGCCTCCCATGTGGTGCAGTGGTAAAGAAGCTGCCTGCCATAGCAGCAGATTCGAGATGCAGCTTCCATTCTAGGGTTGGGAAGATTCCCTGGAGAATGAAATGGCAACACAGCTCTAGCAATGTTGCCTGGAAAAATTTCATGGACAGAGAAGCCTGGCAGGCTATACTCCATGGGGTCGCACAGAGTTGGACATGGCTGAGTGACTTAGCGCACGCGCGCACACACACACACACACACACACACACACACACACACACACACACTATTGTCTCTAATTTCTTAATAATTTGCTTCTAAGAATGATCAGTTATTTAGTCACCAAATCCCCTGGCTTCATCTAAGAACCTGCACTGCTTGTTGGTCGATACTAAGTTCCATCTTCACCCTAATAAACCAGCTCCTGTCACCCAAGAGCTGAGCGTCTGTGGCCCTCCAGACTTCCTTGGTTCTCGTTCAGTTCTGCTTGTCTATGGAGATTCTCCAAAGAATACTGGAGTGGGTTGCCATTACAAATCCACTGAGCCTTCCCAACTCCTCTTGGTCTTATTATGTTGATTAGCAACATCAAAGTTCTCTCAGGTTTTCAGGTTTCATGGTGTTTATACCTCAACTGTACTTAATATGCCTTTTACTTTTTTTAAACTATTCAATGCATCTTGCTTATCTTTTTGTTTTCTCATGTTACTATTTAGTTTATTTACTCATTATCTTTGGTGCTAAGCAGTTTTCTTGTCTTCAATCACCCCTTCCTACACATGACTCTAATAGCCTTTTTCTCAAACCCTCCTTCTGACCATGGAACTACCAAGCCCAGTTTTCTAAAGCTTTTACATGAATGTAAAACAGAATTTCATGTGCTCTGCCTGGAATTTAATGTCTTCTTGTATTAGGACTCAAGTTTTGGCCACCGTTTCCTTCCTATAATCTTCCCTGTCATATGTTCACTCATTTGTGTCCTTCTCTTTAGCTGTGATAGATCATGTACCACTCTCCCAGCATTTACCATTCTTTCCCTGTGGCAGGTGTGCAATCCAATCTCAAATACACATTTCCTTCCTTTGTTCCAAATGGCAGATCCATATCTCTAAGTCGATTTAAAAAGCCAGTTCCTCCAAAAAGATACTTCTCAGACCTTCCGGTAACAGTTAATCTCTCCTTTAGGCTAGAGTCCACATTCGGTGCTTTCTTGTTTCTTTAGAAAAAAAATCTGTTTCATTGGTTTCTTTGAATAAATGCTTTTTCTTGCCGGTCTTTCTTGCCAGATTATGAGAAGCAAAAGCTGGGAGCTGATTCATCTTAGCTGCCCGGCTCAGCACCTCAAAGGGTGGCGGGCACACGGCAGGCACTCCATACGTGCACTTTGGATTTAATTGAATTCTGCTGACACTTGAATCAATGAACACTCTCTAGGACAATGATGACCACTGGACCTCTTCTTGTCAGAAGCTGGGGCTTGAAGCACATTTTCTGATCACACCTGGATGGTAGCAGCCCAAAGGGAAGTAGATGAAAAGAAGCAAAGGGCTCTCCTAAGTGGCGGGAGCAGCAGGCAGAGAGCAAACACGTGTCCTCTGGGTGTGCTGCCGCTCCTCTGGTGCCCGAGAGGAGTGGCGGAGAGAGAATCACCAGCGCTTGAGTGTTTGAGCATGTTGGGCTACAACCTGCTTTGGGACTTGACTACTCTGATGTTTTTCTTTTCCTCCATTCACGCTATGCTCATCGAAAGAGATCCTCACAGGCAATAAGTGTGATCAGCAACATCCAAACTGAGGCCTGCTCCAGCCCTGGAGATTGCCTTAAACGGGCTTGATTTGGGGATTTTGAAATTTAAACTAGGTAGCTAACAGGTAATGAGAAAACTGTCAAGCGGGGCATCTAGAGGAACTCTCAGCAAGCCACTTTTACGTGCATGGCGTTTAGCTTTCACAGCTCCCTTGGGGAGCCTGGGGGCTTATAGTTTTATATTTCTATAATGTGCTGCTTAGTTGTGAAGACAGGATTTTGGAGTCAAATGATCATAGATTTAAAGTTCATCTCTGTCTCTCTTTTTTAGCTTATACATAAGAGATATGTATTTCTCACAGGTTCAGAGTGTGGGACGTCCAAGATCAAGGCGGCGGAACACTCACTGTCTGGTGAGGCTTGCTTCCCGATTCACAGGCAGTCTTCTCTTGCTATGCAATTACTAGCATGTCCCGTTGGACTTACTGATATACATCTGTGATAGTTAATTCTACGTGCCAAGTTGACCAAATCAGGGGCTGCCAGGATATCTGGGATATCTGGTTAAACATTATCTCACTGTGTGTCTATGAGGATGTTTCCAGATGAGATCAGAATTTGAATCAGTAGACTCAGTAATGTAGGTGGCCCTACTCAGTGCGTTTATGTGGGGGTTGTGGGGTGGGGTTGGCCCATTCGTTTAGGACCTATGAATAAAACAGGAAGGTAGAAGAAAGAGACCTGCTTTTCTTTTCCTGCCTCTCTGAGCTGTGACGTCTTTCTTCTCTTCCTGCCCTTAGAGTAGGATTCACACTGTCTTTCCCTAACCCTCAGGGGTTAGGGCTCTACTGAAGTATTACCACTGGCTTCCGTGGGTGTTCAGCTTGCAGACAGTAGATCAGGGGACTTCTCAGCCTCCATATCATATGAGACAATTCCCCGTAACACATTTCCTTTTATATCCTCTTAATTTGCTTTTTCTGAAGAACCCTGACTACTACAGTATCCCCTCAGTCTCTTTCTCTTCTGGTTCATTCTCTAGAAAATGGATACTAACAGCATTAATTGTCCATAAGGACGTCTTGAGGAGTAAGTAACTAAAGATGTTTCATAAGGTTCACTTGGACACTTTCAGATAGTAGAGGAAGTTGGGGATAATGAAAGGAAAGGTCTTCAGGGTGAGAGCTATGTTAAATCATAAGCTAATTGTGGAAACTTGGGTACTGCACACACCATTCTGAGCTATATTTTCAATACTTGGAAAACTGGGGCTCATCCTCGCTCTCATGGCTAGTATGAGGAATCGATGTCATCACTTTGAAAGGTACTACCTGGTAGGAAGCTGTGCTTGCAGGATTCATTCCAACAGTTTGCTTCATCTTTCAATGAGCCTCTTTTAATATTTTATCTATAAAATAGAGATGAATATTATCAGTCTCATGGATTTGTTTTTGAGGTCAAATTAGTTTATGAATATACTTTAGTACAATTTTAAAATGCATAGTTTAGATTAAGTTTTGATACTTCTTTGATCAGGCTTTTACTTGTTTGTACCCACTGGGGAATCTTAACTCTCTCTCCAAAACATGCCAATAGATTGGCCACTTTTTACTCTCTCCCCTGATTCCATGCTGTCCCCATCTCTGCTCTTTTTCAACTGGATGACTCTTCCATCTGTGCCTCCCACAAGCTCTTCTCATCTCCGTAGTGGGGGTGAGCCTTGTATCAATATATCATCCTGCTTGTCCTGTCTTACTTCTGTTCAAACGCTTGAAAGATTCTGCTTTTCACTTAGGGAAAGGAAGAGACTTTCAATGCAACACTTTAAATGATCTGTCCCCCATAATCAATTATTTCATTACCTTTCCAGTCTCTTTAACTACAATCCTCTTCTTTGCACATTCCATTTAATTTGTGTCTGCCTCATTGATATTCTTTGATTGTGACCTGCTAGAGTCCTGGTTTAGACCATTTATAAGGGCTATTCCCATTATGTGAGGTTCTCTTCCTTAGATATTAAGATGGTTAAATCCCTCACCTCTTTCAAGTCTTCACTGAAATATCACTATTTTTATTAAGACCAAATTGACCATGCTATTTAAAATTATATCCTCCTTCACTCTTGATCCCTTGAATTCTTTTTTCTACCTTTTTATCCATCATACTTATCAACTTACAGAACTTACTTATTTGAAATATTTCATTGTCTGTTTTATCCTATGGGAATATAAGTCCCGTTAGAGGTTTAATTTTTGTTCACTGATGAATCCAAGTTTCTAGAACAAGCCATCAATAAATATTTGTTGAAGTGAAGTGAATTGATAGGACAGAGTTCGCCTTTTTAGAAAAAAATTCAATTTGCGGATTATCATCAAAGGATTCAGTGCTTAGCATAGCATTATGCATACATGGAGCCATGATCAGACCATTATCACTTATATTTGCTACATTAATTTTTGGTCCTTACAGAAGCAGCCTCTCTCTCCTGTAATTGGAGTTGCTGTCCACAATTGCATTGGCATCTCTAGAGAGAAATAGAAACCTGGAGCTGACTTTTCAGAGTTCTGATAAAAAATGCATTGCTCCATGGCTGAGTGCACTTAATTTTCTTATATATTAGAAGCTAATGCTTGCATCCCACATAAAGGTAAAAGCCATATGCCAAGCAGTTATATATCCTTGGAGAATGGTCCCCTAAATTGGAAGCTAGTTTGCATTTTAAGGATGCTAAGTTATCAAACTCTACTGGCAGAAATGTATTGGATATTTTTTAAAAGGAAACAAACCTACGGACTTCTCAATAGGAAAGTGATCTGCTATATTGCCATTTTTAATAATTAAAAATCAAGCATGACTTTAGATATCCTTTATAATTCATGTTAATGATGATTGTGAAGCATCTTTGACTTGAAATGCATGCAGTTTTGTCATATCTGGATATTGAGTCTACCTTGAGGTGCTTAGAGTGAAAAATAATATAAAAATAAGTGGCTCTGGCAGGAAATTAGGAGATTCCCTTTAAGCCATGAAGCTCTTCTGTAGGGATTACAGGTTGAAAATGTCAGAAGAATCAGACAGTGAGACTATAAACTACTCAGGGTAGAAAGAACACGACAGAGGGTGAGCACATTGCTGCTGCTGCTGCTGCTGCGTCGCATCAGTCGTGTCCAACTCTGTGCAACCCCATAGACACAGCCCACCAGGCTCCCCCGTTCCTGGGACTCACCAGGCAAGAGGGTTGCCATTTCCTTCTCCAACATTGACACTGTGAAAGTGAAGTCGCTCAGTCGTGTCTGATTCTTTGCGATCCCATGGACACCAGGCTCCTCCGTCCATGGGATTTTCTAGGCAAGAGTACTGGAGTGGGTTGCCTTTTCCTTCTCCAGGGAACTTCTCGACCCAGGGATCGAACCCAGGTCTCCTGCATTGTAGACAGATGCTTTCTGAGCCACTAGGGAAGCAACATTGACCATTGACATTGGAAGGCCTTAAACACAGGAATGATGGGACTGGGATCCAACAGAAGGTCTTTTGACAGCTTTTTTTTTTTCTTATTTACATCTCAAGGTGATACTTTCATCCTATTCGTCCTCTCCTTTCCTCTTTGTTCTGCCCCGTTCTGCGCTCCTGTTTGCGGGAGTGTGGGCTTCTGTGTACACTTGTGTGCAGGGGTGGGTGTGGTGGTGGCAATCAAGGTCAAAGACGAGCAGGAAGAGGAAGTATTGACAGTGGTTTGCAGAACCGGGGCAGTATTTTTCATTAGTCCGTCTTGATTCCTTCCTCTGCCTCTCTTTTTCACATCGTATTTCCGTGTTCTCAGGACAGATCTGCATTTTCTTAATAGTAGAGAAACATAAGCACTGTTGACAAAACAGCATGCCATTTCTTCCTCTACCAATAAGCAGTAATTCCAGTGAGTAATTTTCAGATATCTTTGGAGAAATTACTTGTTTTGGTTTCTTTATATCTTCTTGGACCGGAATTGTTTCAGAAGAACGATTTAGTCAGATATAATAGGGAACACTGCAGTTTTAAAAACCCTTTGTATCAGGTTAACACAGACCCACAGGCCACAACTTGCGGGATCTGCGTTCCCGACCAGAGAACGACCCTTGGTCGTAGCAGTGAAGGCACTGAGTCCTAACCACTGGACCACCAGGAAATTCCCCACAGGCCACTTTTAGAAGTAACCACAGGCGTTAGGGAAAACTGCTATCCTCAGGAGCTGTGGTCCATTTACCTGATTTGTTAAAACAAAAACCGTGGAAGGCAGATTACAGATACAGATGGGCGTCACTGTTGGCTTTCCTTCAAGGGGACATTCAGAAAGCCCTGGAGTTGACTCACTGAAGTCAGCAGCACTATACACTGTCAATATGATATACATCGGTCTCTTTAAAGGAAGAGCAGAAGACAGAGGTCAGCGTTACCACGGGACTTGTCTTTCCATAGGCAAGAGAACTCTGATAATATCCACAGATATATTGTTTTAATTATCTGAAATAAGACTGTTTCATGTTACTCATTTTTCTACAGATGTTTAGAGAGAAGAGGAAGAGATGCAAACAGACAAGTCAGGGCAGAGAACAAACACAAACATGCCCTTAGTCAAAAAAATAAGATTCTGATTAGACATTTTGATTAAAGAAGTAATAAAGAGATGGTGGAATTCATATAGTGGAGAATTCTCAAATCTATGACCAACAGTTCAAGTGACTGTAGGGCATGTATTTATGAAGTAATATAGCAAATATTGCTAAATGTCATCTTTCTCCAAAATAGAAGGAGCAACTTTCTCATTGCCATGGCAATTTAAAGAGGGTAGAAGTAGAGGAAAGAAAACTAGCTTGTGAATGTCTTGATTGCCATGATGAGAAACCTGAGATGAGTTACCCAAATCTCCATGAGAAAAAAACATTTCTAAGAATGAGATTCGTGGGACTGTGGAAAGACATACTGTAGTAAGTCAACTATAGCTATGTATTTTCCAGCTCTTTTCACTAGAGTGATTAAACCATGTGTATTTGCAAATTAAGGTGATAGCTCAAATAAGGTGCAGCCTTGACACATCCATATTTCAAAACATAATTAAAGGACTGTCAATACACTGCAAAATGCAAAGCATAGTGCATTACTTTGAATGTTTTACTCTGAAGATTTGCAAAATCTTGACAGAACTGAGGGCAACATTTCAAAATAAATACTTCACTTAAATAGGTACACCGTAAAATATCTATGAAAATCTAATGGGAACTTATCCCCTGTGAGTGCCTCATATATCAATGTAAATGCTTCCCCACCCAGAGAATCTATTTTAGTGAGGAAGAGGAATTCAGCTCTGTGGTTTATTTATAAATTCTGAGAAGAAAGCCAATAACAATTGAAAAAAAAGTTCAGTATTTTATTAAATTTTTTTTTATCTACTTGTGAGATGACATAAGCAGCAGTTCTTTAAGCCAAATAACTTGTGAAGTAATGATTAACTTTAAGATGGTCATAGAGGATTTAACTATCAGATGCCAAGACTCAATTATTCACCTTCTTTCCATATATGTGTGGGTGTATGTGTATTTGTGTACATCTGCAAGAATTTTTTCCACAGGTAACCATAACATATTGATAAACCATTTAATCTAAATATTAGCTCATAGAGGTCATGAGAATGAGATCAATGCTGAAGTAGGTCGAGCGTGAGTTGGAAAAATTTCCAGACACAGAGCATTTCAGAGGAGAAGAACAAAGAGCAAAGATAATGAAGGTACTGCAAATGAAGCAACCAGACCTCCAGAGAAACCGGGAGGGCCAATAGTGTTCGGGGGTGAGTAGTAGATTTTTATAGCCTCAAGACAAAGAACACTCCCGCTGGAAGGTTAGGGTTAGGTTATTGGTTAAGGCACTAGAGGGTGCTTACTTGAGTGCACAGCTTTGCCTAATTTGGAGTCAGAAAACTTGTTAGTGATGATCAGGGAGTTTTTGGCAAAGGTTTCAAACAGGCTTAATTAGCTTCGGAGATGACCTGGTGCAGAGCTTGCACCTGCGCCCTTGAGGCAGGAGCCTGTAGTTTAGACCAGTAAAATTCATCATCTCCTTCAGTCACTGAAACTGCGCCCTCTTCTTACAGTGTCTATATTTACTTATACCTACTACAGTTGTTGGTCAGTTCAGTTCAGTTCAGTCACTCAGTTGTGTCCGACTCTTTGTGACCCCATGAACTGCAGCAAGACGGGCTTCCCTGTCTATCACCAACTCCTGTCTATCAAACTCATGTCCATTGAGTCGGTGAGGCCATCCAGCCATCTCATCTGTTCTCCCCTTCTCCTCCTGCCTTCACTCTCTCCCAGCATCAGGGTCTTTTCAAATGAGTCAGCTCTTTGCATCAGGTGGCCAAAGTATTGGAGTTTCAGCTTCAAAATCAGCCCCTCAAATGAATAGTTGGTGAGCACATACTATATCTTAGGTACTTAGTATGATTTACATGGATTATCATTAAGCTTAATGACATTTCTGTAGTAAGTGAAATTTTATTTAAATTTTTCATGTAAGGGAATTGAATCTCTGAAGCTAAATATTCAATAAGACTGTTTCATGTTACTCATTTTTCTACAGATGTTTAGAGAGAAGAGGAAGAGATGCAAACAGACAAATTGGGGCAGAGAGCAAACACAAACATGCCCTTAGTCAAAAAAATAAGATTCTGATTAGACATTTTGATTAAAAAAGTAATAAAGAGATGGTAGAATTCATATAGTGGAGAATTCTCATATCTATGACCAACAGTTCTACCAATGTTTGGCAGAACAAGATATCTAACTCAAGCCCCCCCCCCCGTTTTTTTTTTTTACTATAAAGCCTGTATATTGGACCACATTGTCTCTTGAAACTGTTGGTCATAAGTAAGATTGTGCCAAATTTAGGATTAAATTAGAAACTATTTGTATATACTTCTTCAATAAGTAAAAAAAAATTCAAAATCAATGTATTAGTTGTAGATTTCAAGAAATTAGTCAAAAGTTTTTGGAGAAGTCTAGGGCTGCAAGGAAGTGAATTACTGTTTTAGAGGAAAGTTCTGGGGTCTCTAGTCTAAAAGATTAGAAAAGGCAAAGAGACGTTAAAGAAAATGAGACAAAATATGAGCAGAGGATTAATCAAGGCTATTTGACTATAAGAATTTAACCAAAAGATAATAAAGAAATGGCAGCAAGACAGTCATAAAAGTGATGATCATATGGCACACACCAGAGCCAATGAGCATACAAATTGTTTATTGAAATAAATGATAAGCAATCAGATAATTGGGAAATACTTCAAGAATCTTCTGAATTGGAGGGAAGAATGAAAGAAAGATCCTAAAAGATTCCAGAGAGAAAAATACTTGTACACAAAGAAATAAAAGTCAGAGACTTCAGGTTTTGGTTTTTAGTTTTTATTTCCTTGTTATCTTTTTGTTTTTATGAGCAAGAGTGGATGCTAGGAAAAAAGAAAATAAGGAAATGACCTCAAATTCAAAGGACACACAATTTTGAATCTAGATTCTATGCTAAGCACAAAAAGCCATCAAGGGTGATGATGAGTCACATGTTTTCAGATATTTGCATAGACATAGTCTTAGATTTAATAAATATATTTTGAGTAACTGCATTGTTCCAGGGATTCTTTTCAGCACTGAAGATAATGTAGTGAATGAAACAGGCAAGGCTCCAACTAGATGAATCCCACATTTGAGAGGTAGGTGTTGGAGAAAGATCAACTGGAAATGGAGATGGATAAAAGAGATCACAGCATCTCAAGTTCTCTATTGATAAAAGCATCAATACCAAAGGTCTTGCCTCAAGTCATGACTGTTCTTAGCACCCTGATTCTGCCTATAACTAACACAAGATATGTCAAAACTTCTGTGACTGGGAAGTGGTTCCTGTGTCTCTCTTTCTCTCCCTTTTTTCCTGATACTCTTATTTGCTTCTTTTTCATGTTCAATTTCTCTGAATTTGTGATAAAGCAACATAAAATCTCTGAAATTAGTTTCCCCTTTTGTGTACCATTAAGCAGCTGTTCTAGACTCTTTGATACTGTTCTCTCTGAACAAATCCTAGGGTAACGAGTAACTTTGTAAGTAAACCATTTTGCATTACCATTTGTTTCTCTGAATTTAACTCTGTTACTGTTACTACAAGATTTTCTTTAACTCATTATTTCATCCTTAAATAATTGGTAGTCTGTTATTTTCAGTTTAGAAACTAGTTTCTTTCTCTAACTCCTGGTAATTCTCTCCCATCTTCGGGTCTGTTTGCTATTTTGGGCAATGCATGCCCTCCTGCTCCCTGCTGATATTCCTAATTGTCGCTTGGCAGATGAATCTTGGCATGCCTCATCACTGCTCTGAACTTTCCACAAGCCCAATTAGCAAACAGCAGTAGTGCAGGGGGTGTTTCTCAAGCAAAACCTCAGAGCCACCCTCTATGAGTTTTCAAATTTGTAGCGACTCACTATAATTACAGTGATTCATAATTATAAATCATCTGTGTCTGTGGAAGGCTTAATCATGGTAGTATATTATCCTTATTCCTCTGAGCATCAGTGAGGCCAGTGCTTATTAAGGAGCATTGACCTAACTCCATAAATATTTGCCAGAGATTGGCTGCTGGAATTTTTAATAGTCCAAGCAAAGACATCTTTAATTCAAGTGAGATGGAAACAACAGAGGATTAAAACTTACCTATGTGCGATGCAGGATACAGTATGCTTGGGGCTGGTGTATGGGATGATCCAGGGAGATGGTGTGGGGTGGGAAGTTGGAGGGGGCCTCGGCATTGGGAGATCATGTACACCTGTGGCTGATTTATGTTGATATGGCAAAACCAATACAGTATTGTAAAATAGAATAAAGTATTAAATTAAAAAAAAACTTACCAAAAGTTCTATAATATTGCAAATAATATCTTAATAGAGAATAATTTACCAAATGAAGAATACCCCAATGAAAGTTTATCAGATCTGTTTTTCCCTTTCCTCCATCAGAGTGATATTGATGTGTAAAAGTTCTCTTTTAAAGATGATTCTGTGTGATGTATCATTCCCAGGTTATCCTGAAGGTTGGTTTTGGGTATGACTGAGTCATCTTGAGTTGTTCAGCCGCATCAGAGCTCACTCTTCACATTGGATGCTGTATCTGGCAGGGCTTCCCTGGTGGCTCAGTGGTAAGGAATCCACCTGCCAATGCTGGAGATATGGGTTCAATCCCTGGATCAGAAAGATCCCAGATCCCCTGGAGAAGGAAGTGACAACCCCCTCTAGTATTCTTGTCTGGGAAATTCCATGGACAGAGAAGCCTGGCGGGCTATATAGTCCACGGGGTTGCAAGTGAGTCAGACACGACTTACTGACTAAACAACAGTATCAACAACTGACAGGGATACAATGTTGTATAGTGTAAAGCAAGGAAATGAGGAGACCCATATGGGTGTCCTGGCTGTGCCCTCGATAGTTTGGCATTTAACCTTTGGGAGAGTTACTATCATAAACCAGCTGTAGGTACCCCGTATAGGCGTAATAGGGTTTGGCTCATAGGACATTTATTAAGTTGCAGACCATGAAGGTAAAGCTTAATGACAGTACTATGTAGTTAACAACTGGCACTTTTTATTGAAAGTTTGTTTTTAGAAGACAGAGCAAAGAAAGGAGGGAGAGATTTATCAAGGTTTTGGTTTGGTTCACGATAAACTGTGGAAAATTCTGAAAGAGATGGGAAAACCAGACCACCTGACCTGTCCCTTGAGAAATCTGTTCATTCATGGGGTCGCAAAGAGTCGGACACGACTCAGCAGCTGAACTGAAATGAACTGGTTTAGTTCTCTCTTGAAAGTGAAAGTTTCTCAGTTGTGTCTGCCTCTTTGCTGTACAGTCCATGGGATTCATTTTCTGGAGTGAGTAACCTTTCCCTTCTGCATGAGATTTTCCTAATTCAGGAACTGAACCCAGGTCTCCTGCACTGCAGGCGGATTCTTTATCAGCTGAGCCATAAGGGAAGCCCAAGAATACTGGAATAGATAGCCTATCCCATCTACAGGGGATCTTCCTGACCCAGGAATCGAAGCAGGGTATCCTGCATTGCAGGCAGATTCCTTACCAACTGAGCTATCAAGGAAGCCCTCTTCTCTGATAGCTATCAGAAAAGTTCTCTCTTACTTTATAGTAATAAGATTTTCAAACTTTTAAAGAATTTAAAACTGTGGATTACTATGTGTATGAAAGCAATATAATATTTCACTGTGATCCGAGAAAATTTGCTGCTCTGAGTTTGGAACTAACTTTGTTTAAATTTTCACAAAGGTGGAAACAGCTAACACTAATTGTTGATACTTGGTAATTCTCTATTAAAAAGATATTGATGTAGACTCAGTGTGATCCCAATCAAAATCTCAGCAAATAATTTTGTGGATATTGGCAAACTGATCCTAAAGTTTTTATGGAGAAGCAAAAGACTTAGAATAGCCAATACACAATACTCATGAAAAAGAACAAAGTCAGAAAACAGCATCATCTGACTTTATGACTTAGTGTAAAGCTACAGTGATCAAGCCAGCAAGGTTTTGATAAAAGTATAAATGACTCAATGGAAAAAATAGGGATACCAGAAATAAACCTACCCAAATATAGTCAAATATATTTGACAAAGGAACAGAGGAAGTGTAATGGAACAAAGATAGCCTCTTAAAGAAAAGGATGTCTACTTGCAAAAAATAAAAATCTAGACACAGGTTTTATACAGTTTATATACCTACAAAATTTAACTTAAAATGGACCATGCACCTAAGTGTAAAGCATAAACTATAAAACTCCTGGAAGATACCATAGATGAGAACCTAGATGGCCTTGAATATGGCAATGACTTTTTTGAAAGAACACCAAAGGCATGACCCAAGAAAGAAGGAACTGATAAACTGGACTTCATTAAAATTAAAAACAATTTCTCTGTGAGGACAGTGTCAAGGAAATGAGAAGACAGGTCAAGACTGGGAGAAAATGTTTGCAAAAGCCATTCCTGTTGAGAGGGTAACAGGCAGGCAGCCAGGGGTCTCCAAAGGGAGGAAATAGGCTGCAAGTGTCAGACATTTTTTTCTCTCTCCCTTAAATGGCAGGAGGAAACAAACCCTTCATGGAAATTTCTTAAGCTATGTTAATGAAACTATGTATTTGCTTTGGAATTTGCCTTTCTTCAAAATGGTTCCACCTAAGACTAACTTTTTTTTCTTTTCTTTTCTTTTCTCAAACCTTGGGCTGATAATCACTCAACAAACCAGTATTTATATCAATTGTTTTATAGCTGGGGAATGACATACCTAGTGCCTTCCTATCTCAAAAATGCACATTGTGAGAGAGTTGCTTGGTGAAACTCTGTCAGCCTTGATTGAGTTGTTTCTCTTATTTGATTAATAACTTTCAAACAGACATAAAGCAGCTTGATGAAACTAGCAAAGGGGAACACTCTCCACCCCCCTTCTGATGTCTGTGTCAAAAGCTTTCTCTGTCCTTTTTATACTTTAATAAAACTCTGCTACACAAAAGCTCTTGAATGACCAAGCCTGGTCCTTGGTCCTGAAGTTAAATCTTCTTCTTCAGAGATCACAAATTCGATACCATTCACTGTCAGCTATCACTGATAAAGAACTCTTCTATAGTATACACAGAGAATTCTAAAAACCCAACAATTAGAAAGCATCCTCATTAAAAACAATGAGACAGAGAC
>SJYC01128959.1:34-10805 GCA_006408675.1 Madoqua kirkii | reverse complement strand
GGAATTGTTTCCTTAATTTCTTTTTCTATTTTCTCATTATTAGTGTATAGGAATGCAAGGGATTTCTGAGTGTTTATTTTATATCCTGCCACTTTACTATATTCATTGATTAGCTCTAGTAGTTTTCTGGTCGAGTCTTTAGGATTTTCTATGTAGAGGATCATGTCATCTGCAAACAGTGAAAGTTTTACTTCTTCTTTTCCAATTTGGATTCCTTTTATTTCTTTTTCTGCTCTGATTGCTGTGGCCAAAACTTCCAGAACTATATTGAATAGTAGTGGTGAAAGTGGGCACCCTTGTCTTGTTCCTGACTTTAGGGGAAATGCTTTCAGTTTTTCACCATTGAGGATAATGTGTGCTGTGGGTTCTCTACATCTTATATCCTGAAATTAATGAAAATAACGGTGAAATACTGTGACAAGCCAAGACTTCCCTTGTGGCTCAGTTGGTAAAGAATAAATCTGCAATGTGGGAGACCTGGGTTCCATCCCTGGGTTGGGAAGACCCCCTGGAAAATGGAATGGCTACCCACTCCATTATTCTGGCCTGGAGACTTCCATGGACTATACTGGCCCATAGGGTCGCCAAGACTCAGACATTACTGAGCAATTTTCACTTCACTTCACCATTGCAAGATTATTAAAATGACCAAAATTGGAAATCATTGCTGGTAAGAATGCAAAATGTTACACCAATTCAGAAGATATTTTGGCAGTTTCTTACAAAACTAAACATCCTCTTACAATAAGATCCAGCATTTGCAATCCTGTTACCCAAAGGGGTATAAAGCTTACATCCACACAAAAACCTACACAAAGATGTTTATAGTACCTTTATTCATAACTGCCAAAACTCAGAAACACCAAGATGTCCTTCAGAAGGTGAATGGATAAATAAACTGTGGTACACACAGACAATGGAGTGCTATTCAGCATGAAAAATACATGAGCGAAGAGTTGGAGGAAACTTAAATGCATATTTACTAAGTGGAAGAAGTCACTCTGAAAGGTTACACCCTATAGGATTCCCTTTATAGGCGTACCTTGGAGATATTGCAAATGTGGTTCCAGACTGCCAGAATGAAGCAAATATAGCAATAAAGGGAGTCTTGTGAATTTTTTGGTTTCTCAGGTCTTCTAAAAGTTATGTCTATGTTATAGTGTAGTCTATTAAGTTTGCAAAAGCATTGTCAAAAAGATGTATGTACCTTAATTTAAAAATGCAAAAAAAATTATTACAATAGAAACATCAAAGATCACCGATTACAGATTAGCATAGCAAATAGAACACTAACGAAAAATTTTGAAATATTATGAGAATTACCAAAATCTGACACAGAGACACAAAATAAGCAAATGCTACTGGAAAAATGGCACTGGTTGATTTAGGTGCAGGATTATCCCTGTACTTGTATTAAAAACACAATATCAGTGAAGCACAATAAAGTGAAGCGCAATAAAATGAGGTATGATGTACACAACACTTAATTTGCTGTCCAAATATGTGACAGGCGCCAGGCAAGGCATACATGTTCTTGATATGCTATGTCAGATTTTATATGTTACATAAACTAGTCATGAGCTGCTTTAAGTTGTGAATAATTATTTCCCAGGTGAGCTAAGGCAATACTGACAAAATGTCAGAATGAATGATTATAGAGAAGAGTAAAAATATAGTTAATTCTGTGTTTGTTCAGATAGAAGCTATATCTCTTCTAAGCTATATCTCATTTAAAATATTAAATGAGTACATAAATATCTTATTTTCACTTATTGAGTTTATAACTCATTACTTTGTGTGTGGGGACATGTACTACATCAGTCCAATCAGTCCAAATGCTGATTGGACCAGCATTGGTGTATGCATATATTATAGGCCAGATACTAGAATAAACACTTTATGTACATTGACACATCTGATCTTATGGTAACCCATGTGTTGGGTAAAATTATTATGTTCATTATACAGGTGAGAAAACTGTGGCTTTAAATCACCACTTTCCTTTAGATGAGATGTTTCTCTTTGAGGCATTCCCAATGATATGAGTCTACAGAAAACAAAGGTAAGGCGCTTTTCTAGTAAGTGTCCATGAGCACAACAAATGGACTGAAACACAGCATGTTGACAATTGACAGAGAGATTTGTGTATACTGAAGAATGCTTGCACCCCTGGGATAAGCTCCATTTGATCATGGTGTATGATCCTTTTACTGTGTGGTTGGATTCTGCTTGCTAATATTGCAAAAAGTCGGACACAGTGACTGATCCACAATAAACAACAGTATTTTCTCAAGGATGCGGCAAGCTTGTTCATCAGGGATGGGGTCAGTGTGGGAGGGTGGATCAAGAGGGAGGGGTATATGTATACCTATCGCTGATTCACATTGTTGTACGGCAGAAATCAACAAAATATTGTAAAGCAATTATCCTCTGATCAAATATTTTTTACAAAAATGAGAAAAAAGGAAAGAGAAAAATCATGGGTTGGGCAGAAGTGGGGCAGTAGTGGGTATGTGTAGGGGGAAGAGTTGTAGACTAGAAATTCATAGATAGCCACATCAGGAAACTGAAGTTCCCTTCTTTAAAGATTTGTAACTTTATATTAACCTTTTAGTGAAGAAAGGGCCAGTATATAAAAAGAAATCAAAGTCCTAGGGGGTTCCTTTTTGACAGACCATTGTATTATCTTCAACTAGCATTTCTTAGTGGCTCAGTCAGTAAAAGAAACTGCCCACAATGCAGGAGACCTGGGTTTAATCCCTGAGTTGGGAAGATCCCCTGGAGGAGGGTCTGGCAACTCACTCCAGTGTTCTTGCCTGGAGAACCCTTGGACAGAGAAGTTTGTGGCTAGAGTCCACGGGGTTGCAAAGAGTCAGACATGACTGAGCAACTAAGCACACAAACCATTTTAAGTGTCCTATATGTCCTTTCCATTATAATTAACCCCAAACTTTTTAAAAGGAAGGGTGGTTGGAAGGAAGTTAAATACTAGAGAACTTTCTGAGGTTAATTGCCAATTACAGAGAATGCTCTTAGAAAAAAAAAAGTTCAAAAAGCACTCTGCTCCTCATTTATGGAGCTGTTTGAACACAACTCAGGCAGATCAAGATCTGTTGACCTAAATTTAGGATATTCTCTTAAGATAGAAACAATGGCAGCTACCCTGCAGGGAAGAAATCAAGAGAAATGTCACATTTTAAAGTAGAGAATGACTTGTGGTTTTCCACTCTGTTGATTGCTAGAACTTTGGCTGTGGCTGGTTGAAAAAAGTGAAACTTACTATTGAATATATATCTAACATTGTTTTCCAATGATCCATATTCTAAATACTTTAAATGCCGTGTCACTATTTTGTAACATTTCATATTTTAAAATAACTCATGTCAATTGCTGTCAACATTTTCTTGTGTTTCTTTCTTGAAATGTTCTCAGAATATACAGACATACATATCGGGAGTTAACAGTACGTGCTCATTTTTGCTTTTTTCTTACAGTTATCAACATATAGTTCCTATAAATCTCTTTCTACAAATTCATAGTTTCATGAAATGTAGCTTTATATTTTTAACATTCGTGTCTTATTGCGTGATATGTGGAGAGAGGCATAGTACAGATTTAGAAGTTATCTACTAACTGCGCCTCCCATTCCTGAATACATTCTATTGATAATTCTGTGACTCTGTAACTCAAAGAGATGTAACTGCTGGGGTGTTCCATTTTATTCTAGGAAAGCGATGACTGTTAGAAAGCTTCTGTGTGTATTAAGATGAATCCTGTCAAAACTGGACTTCCCCACTGTTGTGCAGGATTCTTATAAGGACTATCTATATTTTACTCTTCCTGTATTTTCAGAAATATTTGCATTTCCCAGATTTTCCTTTGGGTCTATCATCCAAGTTAAATAACCCCATATCCTTATCTTTTTCACCATGATCATTTCAACTTAATCTCATTGTGTTCCTATCTGTACTCTTCTGAGTAGATAGGAATATCCCATATAAATAATAACAAAGTAAGTCCTGCATTTGAAGTATGCCTGTGTTGAGATGGGTTTTAAAACCTGTATGGCAAGAACAAGAGAGAGCATACTGCCTAACTGAACTGGAGTAGACTGTTAAGATTGAGCATACATCGAGCCAGGCCACTCAAAATGCCTTCTATTACAGAATGTTTGCCTTATTCAAGTTGGTGTCTGTGTTGAAAATTAAACTTTCCTGAGAATCTATAATTACACTTCCTCTAAAATTAAAGAGTGAATTTATACTGCCCATGTGGTCTTGGAATCCCTCAACAAAAATCCTTACATATTAAAATAAGTGTAAGTGGTTCCTGGCCAAGGATAAACCTGCAGTGCATTTTAGAAACAGAAACAAAATTAGGGCTGAAGGTTTATATTCTCAGTTACTGACACACAGCTAAAACCCTGCTGAAGATAAGCTGAGTTTGAATTAAATTAATAAGTAAGGAGGTGATACAGCATGAGTGGAGTCGGGAGTTACAGTAAACAGTGGGAAGAACCTCAATAAAAGATTCAAATAGAATCCCTATATATATAAAAATGTGAATATTTTCTAATGTTTAAAATAATTGTTATTTTAAATATTTTTAAAATAATTAAACTGAAGAGATTATTGGAAGAGCATCTTGAAATGAAGCACGGGAGACAAAGAGATGAAAACTATATTAAACGACTAAGGTATCTGAATAATCAGATCTCTTGATGATTCAGAGTTCATTTATTATGAGTTTATTATTAGTTACAAAAGGAAAGGTCAGGAAGAATGCTTGAATGGTAAAAATGAAGTAATAATTAATGAAAACTTCTAGATTTGAGAAAGGTAATTATTAGTTCCCAAGACCATAATGAATTTCTAACGAGGTAAATACATGCTCAGTCTATACCTGTTAGTGTATTAGTTATCTATTGCTATGTAATAACTTACCCCAGATTATCCCAAAGCTCAGAGGCTTGAAATACTACTTATTTTCACACAGTTTATGTAGGTCCAAAATTTGTACCCTGGTTTTTGCTCAAGATCTTTCAAAAGATTGCAGCCATTAAGTTAATCAGTGTCACAGGTGTCTGGAGGCTTATCCTGGGCTGGATCCACTTCATAGACGGCTTGATCACATGACTGGTGATTTCTTCTCCACAAGACTCTCCCAGGAATGCTTGTGAATTCTCATGATGCGAGGACCAACTTACACCAGAAAACGTTATCCAACAGAAAAGAGAGAGCTGTGTACTTTTTATCATTTAACTTCCGAAGTCACCTAGCATCAATTCTACCACATTATAGTAGGGAGAATTCAGATAGAAAGCCTGTTCTACATTCAGACAAGGAGTGTCAAAAATTTTCAGGAGTGTCAAAAATTTTCAGATATATTTGCAAACCTCCACATTAGATGTATTGAAAAAACATTGAAAATCACCAAAGCAGACCAAAGAACCAAATACCAAGATAAGTTCATAAAATATTCAGAAATGAATTTAAATGAATAATAGAACCCTTAAAAGCAACAATACAATTTTGGAGGCAATTAAATAATATCTTCAAAGAGTTGAGAAAATATACTTGCCAACATAAAATTCTAAAATGGCATAAGCTATAATTTAAAAATTAGAGAATACTGTATGCATTACAATCAGAAAAAAAGCTGAACTAATTTATCATCATAAGAGCTTTCTTGAAAATACAAAAGAAATACTCAAGGAGGGAGACATTTCTGTTAGGAAAAGATGATAAATAGAAGAAAGGAAAAAGTAAATGCATGGTTATGTCTGGATACTTGCAAAATATTCAGAACTAATTTGGTAATTACTAATTTGTTATGGGTGAAATCAAAGGATCAATTCAGTTTAGTTTAGTCACTCAGTAGTGTCTGACTCTGGAACCCCATGAATCGCAGCACACCAGGCCTCCTTGTCCATCACCATCTCCCGGAGTTCACTCAGACTCACGTTCATCGAGTCTGTGATGCCATCCAGCCATCTCATCCTCTGTCGTCCTCTTCTCCTCCTGCTCCCAATCCTTCCCAGCATCAGAGTCTTTTCCAATGAGTCAACTCTTTACACGAGGTGGCCAAAGTACTAAAGTTTCAGCTTTAGCATCATTCTTTCCAAAGAAATCAAAGGATAGTTAAATACAAAATTAAGACATGGCAAATAGATGGAGAAATGGTGGAAACAGTGGTTGACTTTATTTTTGGGGGCTCCAGAATCACTGAAGATGGTGATTGCATCCAAGAAATTAAAACACTTTCCCCTGGGAAGGAACGTTATGACCAACCTAGACAGCATATTAAAAAGCAAAGCCATTACTTTGCCAATAAAGGTCCGTCTAGTCAAAGCTATGGTTTTTCCAACAGTCATGTATGGATGTGAGAGTTGGACAGTGAAGAAAGCTGATTGCTGAAGAACTGATGCTTTTGAGCTGTGGTATTGGAGAAGACTCTTGAGAGTCCCTTGGACTGTGAGGATATCCAACTGGTCCATTCTAAAGGAGATCAGTCCTGGGTATTCATTGGAGGGACTGATGTTGAAGCTGCAACTCCAATACTTTGGCCACCTGATAAGGAGAGTTGACTCATCTGGAAAGACACTGATGCTGGGAAACATTGAGGGCAGGAGAAGAAGGGGATGACAGAGGATAAGATGGTTGGATGGCATCACCGACACAATGGACATGGGTTTGGGTGGACTCCAGGAGTTGCTGATGGACAGAGAGGCTAGCTACTTCGGTTTATGGGGTCGCAAAGAGTTGGACATGACTGAGCGACTGAACTGAACTGAACTGAAGACAGAGGAAAGGAGGAATTCTTCAAAGTTAAGGTATTATAAGATACTGGCATTGTTTGGGAATGGCTAATGATGTTTATTAGTTTTGGTATTAACTTCATAAAATAAAGTAGTTCAAACAGAATACAGGACGTTGCAGTTAGTATAAAAAGAAAGGGGAATAATAGTGTACTTAATATTGAGTATTTGCAAGAGAGGGCAGCATTTAAAAAAAAAATGTGTGATGTGTGTGTGTGCTCAATTGTGCCCCACTCTTTGTGACCCCATAGATGGTAGCCCACCAGGCCCCTCTGTCCATGGAATTTTTCAGACAAGAATACTAGAATGGATTGCCATTTCCTTCTCTGGGGGTTTTTCCTCACCTAGGTGTTCAAACCCATGTCTCTTGCATTGCAGGCAGATTCTTTACCACTAGTGCCACCTGGGAAGCTCCCTTGCTCAAAACCCCACATGTCTAAATACTATAAATAGAAAACAAAATAAGATGGAGGAAACACTGATGTATAATTATCACAATCAATACAAATTGATTTTCAAATCTGACTAAATTTTCAAATTAAGATCATTTAATGAACAAACTCCATTTATAATTTTTGTAAGTAAAGGAAGTGAAAGTAAACGTTTTTCAGTCACGGCCGACCGTTTGCAACCCCATAGACTATACAGTCCATGGAATTCTCCAGGCCAGGATACTGGAGTGGGTAGCCTTTCCCTTCTCCAGGGGATCTTCCCAACCCAGGGATCGACTCCATTTATAATTTTTGTAAGTAAAGGAAGTGAAAGTAAATGTTTTTCAGTCACGGCCGACCGTTTGCAACCCCATAGACTATACAGTCCATGGAATTCTCCAGGCCAGGATACTGGAGTGGGTAGCCTTTCCCTTCTCCAGGGGATCTTCCCAACCCAGGGATTGAACCCAGGTCTCCCATATTGCAGGCAGATTTGTTACCAGCTGAGCCACAAGAGAAGCAAAAACTCCATTTCTAATTTTCATAAGTAAAATTAAGGAACAAAAATGTAAGAAATAAAATAATTAAAGAGAGATCAAGATGGTGCAGTAGGAGATGTAGAACTCACTTCTTCCACAAACATAAAAAATATATGGAAAGGATGATAAATAGAAGAAAGGAAAAAGTAAATGCATGGTTATGTCTGGATACTTGCAAAATATTCAGAACTAATTTGGTAATTACTAATTTGTTATGGGTGAAATCAAAGGATCAGTTCAGTTTAGTTTAGTCACTGAGTAGTGTCTGACTCTGGAACCCCATGAATTGCAGCACACCAGGCCTCCTTGTCCATCACCATCTCCCGGAGTTCACTCAGACTCACGTTCATCGAGTCTGTGATGTCATCCAGCCATCTCATCCTCTGTCGTCCTCTTCTCCTCCTGCTCCCAATCCTTCCCAGGATCAGAGTCTTTTCCATGTGGACAGTTTTCGCTGCCAACTAACTGGAGATTGGCAGAAAGACCCTGTGAAACAAAGGCTGTGAGAAAGGTCTATATGGAATAAGATGTCTGTATGGACCCTGTGGAATGTAGCTTGCCAGGCTCCTCTGTCCATGGACTCCTCCAGGCAAGAATGTTGAAATCATTTGCCTTTTCCTTCTCCATGGAATCTTCCCAACCCAGGGATCGAACCTGGGTTTTCTGCATTACAGGGAGATTCTTCAGCACTGAGCCACCAGGCTGCTGCTACTGCTAAATCACTTTAGTCGTGTCGGATTCTGTACGACCCCATAGATGGCAGCTCACTGGGCTCTGCCGTCCCTGGGATTCTCCAGGCAAGAACACTGGCGTGGGTTGCCATTTCCTTCTCCAATGCATGAAAGTGAAAAGTGAAAGTGAAGTTGCTCAGTCGTGTTCGACTCTTAGCGACCCCAGGGACTGCAGCCCACCAGGCTCCTCTGTCCCTGTCTCTTATACACATCTAAGGTCAGGAAGAATGCTTGAATGGTAAAAATGAAGTAATAATTAATGAAAACTTCTAGATTTGAGAAAGGTAATTATTAGTTCCCAAGACCATAATGAATTTCTAACGAGGTAAATACATGCTCAGTCTATACCTGTTAGTGTATTAGTTATCTATTGCTATGTAATAACTTACCCCAGATTATCCCAAAGCTCAGAGGCTTGAAATACTACTTATTTTCACACAGTTTATGTAGGTCCAAAATTTGTACCCTGGTTTTTGCTCAAGATCTTTCAAAAGATTGCAGCCATTAAGTTAATCAGTGTCACAGGTGTCTGGAGGCTTATCCTGGGCTGGATCCACTTCATAGACGGCTTGATCACATGACTGGTGATTTCTTCTCCACAAGACTCTCCCAGGAATGCTTGTGAATTCTCATGATGCGAGGACCAACTTACACCAGAAAACGTTAATTTCTGGGGAGTGAGGAATTTGAACCATATACTGGGCTCCCCGTGCTTCGGTCTGTCATCAGAAAATGAATTCTCTTTGTTGGTTTGAAAACCAATGGGACTAATAAGAAGGATGTGAGAAACCTAGACTCCTCTCATAAAGAGTGCATACACACACACACACACACACACACACACACACACACACACACACACTCTTGTTTACAGACATAATAATGATATCACAAATAAATCAACTTTAATACAAACTTAAACTTCCCTGGTGGCTCAGGTGGTAAAGCATCTGTCTGCAATGTGGGAGACCTGGGTTTGATCCCTGGGTTGGGAAGATCCCCTGGAGAAGGAAATGGCAATCCACTCCAGGACTATTGCCTGGAAAATCCCAGGGACAGAAGGGCCTGGTAGGCTACAGTCCATGGGGTTGCAAAGAGTCAGACACGACTGAGAGACTTCACTATCACTAATATTTGCCAAAAGGTGATTGTTATGTGATGGTGTAAATTTAAATACATCCATCAGATATTAAATTCTAAGCATGTATTATGTGTTTAAATGCTCTTTTATTAAAAGCCAGTACTTTTTTTCAAAATTACCAAGAAAAATTGACAAATGTTCAAAGCATAGTGAGGAATTTTATCATCTCTCAATAACCAATAGGAAGAAAATAAAAATAAATTAGTAAAGCTATTGAATATTTGAGCAAGGTAATTAAGAATCTTAATTAAACCTATATAGACTCTAATCTTAAGCTATTGCAGAATATATATTTTATAGATGTGTATAAGAGACAGACGTAATTAAGAATCTTAAACCTATGTAGACTCTAATCTTAAGCTATTGCAGAATATATATTTTATTGAACTACAGTTTGGAAACTTCATGAAAATTAACTAAGTATCATATGATGTAAGAATTCCAAACAGATATATTATATTATTTATTATATATTATTCTCTGTACCTCTGTATATTCAACTGACAGGGAAATCAATTAAAAGTTTAATAGATATATACATAAATATGGATACCTAATAAACATACCACTTTTCAGATAATAAGATATGCTTTAAAATTATATTGTTTAATATATTGCTGTTTTGGTATTAAGTTAGACAGCTGAACAAAGGAAATGCAATAGAAAGCCCAGGAACAGACCACGCATATGTGAGAACTTGAAATATGACAACTAGGACATTTTATATTAGTAGGAAAAGAAAAACCTATTCAACATGGTGATGCGACAATTGTTTATCCATATGACAAATAAGTTGAGAAATAGCCACAGAAGGTTCCTTTGTTATCGTAAATAAAAAGCATTTCCATATGAATTAAAAGCATAAATCTGAAATGAAAATTTTATGCTTTTAGTGGAAAATAAGAAATTATCTTCATGGCCTTTTGGTAGGTACGAAATTACACAAAAAGAACAAAGGAAAAATGAATGTAGGTTAATAAATATTACTATGTCAGCATTTAAAACATCAGTATGAAAAATGTTAACATAAAGGGAAGGAAGATGTTATAGAATAGGAAAATAAATTGTCAATTGTATAAACAAAAATGAATTATTTTTACAATGTATTAGTG
>SJYC01128956.1:0-13816 GCA_006408675.1 Madoqua kirkii | reverse complement strand
CTGGAATGTGGGTACTCACCAAGCCTGCTAATTTTGCCTGGGCTTCTAAGATCAGACCGAGGAGGCCTCAGTGCCTCCACTCCATCGGGAGAACAGAAGGACGCCTGTGGCCTGTGTAGGTGGTGATGGGTATTCCATGTAAACCAAATTATTCAGCCTCTTTTTCTCCACTAATTTTCCTGCTACACTATCCGTTTCCAATCTCTCTATATATCTGTAATTAAATAAGTTTTTTCCTAGGATGCTGATTCTGTCCCCACCTTAGAATTACCCTGGATCCACCGGGGCTGGATCCTGGCAAGGAGGAGCGTCAATCCATCTGAGAGCAAAACTACCAGGAACAGAATGTGTTTCCAATCTCTCTATATATCTGTAATTAAATAAGTTTTTTCCTAGGATGCTGATTCTGTCCCCACCTTAGAATTACCCTGGATCCACCGGGGCTGGATCCTGGCAAGGAGGAGCGTCAATCCATCTGAGAGCAAAACTACCAGGATCAGAATGATGCGCGCAACAGAAGACGAGGTCTGTGAGTGGTTTCCAGGTGGGAGAGGGGTAACAGAAAAGCCAGCCTCCTGGGGAGGGTTCATCTCGCTGTGAGGGAAAAGCTCGAGGATGTGGCTGAGAAGGAAGGAGCCTCTAGGGCTGGACACAGATGTTCAACGTGACCTTGAAGCTCAGTAGTTGTTACACCAGGGAATATGCCAGCACATCTCTACTAACCTCACTCCATACTCGCAAATACGACCTGCTCAGTTCATGGCGTTATTCGAATAATTCACCCATTTGCAGGTGAGGCTGGTATGGCACAGTGGGCCAATTTAATTTCTCAAGATGTGATGATAACGAGAAGGAGAACTGTGTGCAAGGAAGGTTGTCTAGAATCAGAGCTAGTGTCTGTACCCACACACTGTTATTGTTTCCTCATAAAAGGGAAAAAAGGAAGAAAAAAGGAGGCAATGAAAGAAAAAGAATAAGGAGACCCATGATGCTTGCTGTATTGTGGCATCCACCTTGGACTGTGAGTAAAGAGAAAACTCCTCAAAGAACCTAATCAGAAAGGTAATTGACAATCTCACAACATGAAATCAGGGGAATGGATGGGCTCAGGCACAGTGTACATGTACATGGAGAGCAGTGGAACCACAAAGGAGGGCACAGGAAAGGTACGGACTAGAAGAAGCTCTGGAAGCAAGAGGAAGATGAGAGCAGTGACAGGGCTCCTGTGGACTTGCCCAAGGACACTGATCAGCAGGTTCAACCCGTCCATCCTGCTGATGGCAGAATGGGTGGAAGTTACGCCTCTCACCCATGAAATAAAACAGCCTGGCTGTCCGAGCTGTATTCATCCATCAAGTATCCCCCCAGCGCCCACCTAGTCATCAATGCCCTCTGCTCAGCGCTGAAAGCAGGCATAGCCTAGGACAGACCTCAGTCTCGGGAGGTAACAGATTGTCCAAGATATAGAATAAATGGGAAGCCAAGTGGGAAGAGACAGACACTAGACACTCCTGTCCGAGTGGGGAGAGAAGACAGGATGCCCATCACCCACTCAAAGGAACAGAAATGTGAGCCTAGAATTTTCAGGGTTCACTCAATGGCAATTCAGTTGAGAAACAGCTGCTATGATGGTGATGCACTAGGAAGGGGAAAGGTGAGTGTTACTCTGGTACAATAAGGTTCTGGACAATGTGGGAATAAAAGACAGAAACAGCCCAGCCCTGGGCCTGTGAAAACTGAGCCAAGAGGTTTGCTCTAGCCACTGTTTTTGTGTATGTTGTTTGCAGCAAACAAATTAATAACATATCAGCAGCTGCACTGCTCTGTGTACCTCACCTTATCATCACTCATACGATGGTGAACGTGTTCTGAGCACCTGTGGGGCACCAGACTCCCAGACCAGTGCTTTCCAGACATTATGGGCATAAGAACGTTCCATACAGCAAGAGGGTCCTCAAGGAGCTCACCGTGGGGTGGGCAGGGAGCCAGACTGAAGACAATGGTGAAACGAATGTGATGAGGGCCTTGGCCTCAGGAGCCAGCGGAGGCTGGGATCAGAGGCTCAGAAATGGGCTTCTCCTGGGGGCGGGATAACATATAATATTATTGTCCCCATTTGCAGACATGGGAACCGAGGATCCGAGAGGGTGAGCATCTTACTCAAGGTCACACTGCTTGGTAGTGGTCCTGACCATTTTTCATCTGTATGGGTTGAAATGTGAAGGTTTCTGCACTATTCATAATACCATTCTCTCTCTCAATGTTGTCACCTATTTTAGCTCACTATCACCACGTTACACATTCCCTTGGCTCTAGGTCCTCGCTTCTTAGACAAATAATCTGCTGAACAAAGTATAGATTTCCTGTTAGCATATCCAGTCTGCCCACTTTATAAACAAAATTTCCGTGAAGGGTATGTTGGCTCTACCCAAACTGATGGTTTACACTGAGTTTGTATTGCACCCACATGCAGGGTAAAGAAAATGGATCACTGGGATCTGTAGTTTTACTTACCTATTTCACACAGTCTCAAGCATAATTTTAAATGTAGCCAATAATCAATTAAAAAAGAGTAGAACCACTTCTTTCCTAAAATGACCACTCGTGAAAGAGTTCATTCAATGTCAGTACATTCTAGGCAGGAGACTAAACCCCTTTCATAGGGAGTTGTGGAAATTCATCTCCTTAAGATATAGAAATACTTTTTAAAAAAATATTTTTACTGTTGCTGGTTCCCTGAGAGACTTAAGCAAGCAATGCCACTTCACTTTTCTGTTTCTGACAAAACGAACAAGCAAAGCACCCCTAACACACAGGCACATACACATATGTAATACACCCAATAGAGGTATGTCAAATATAAGGCAACGATATTGAAAATACAAGGGCTTCCCTGGTGCTCAATGGTAAAGAATGCACCTGCCAATGCAGGAGGCGGGGGTTTGATCCCTGGGTCATGAAGATCACATGGAAAAGGAAATGGCAACCCACTCCAGTATTCTGGCCTTGGAAATCTCATGGACAGAGAAGCCTTGTGGGTACAGTCCATGGGATCTCAAAAAAATGGGATGGGACTTAGGGACTAATCAACAACAATCAAAATATAAATGGAAACCCCCAACTAATCATATATCTAAATTTCTGACCACAGCAGAGGTCTGCTGTCCAGGATCAGCTGTACCCCAGGAAACCAGACAACCAAAGATGCCTTCCTTTTAAAATTACTATACACTGCTACTGGCCCATTCAGGAGATAAAAGTTTCTAAAAGCATTGCACACCAAGGCAGGACTCAAGGAGCCTATTAAAAGTATATACTTATTCCTATGTCACATCAAGGTCTAACTCACACACTCTTGAGAAAGAACACTTGTGATGATTTCTATATGGGAAACGCATTTCCCATGAAAATGCTTCATTATTCTGTCTCATTTTGTGACGTGGGATAGGTGTGGAGGAAGCTGATGCCAAGGAAAGAGCCTACTCCTGAACCTGGAGAACACCGATTTGAGCCCAGTTATCCTGGTCATTGACTGATGTCCATAGGATGTTTTGATATCCGTTTAACCTGGCGAGCCACAAAGAGAGAAAGAGAAATAAGTCACATACAGACTGTCCATACTGTTCATGGGGTTCTGAAGTACATCAAGGGTATATATTGCCACCCTGCTTATGTAACTTAATATGCAGAGTACATCATGCGAAATGCCAGGTCGCATGAAGCACAAGCTTCAATCAAGATCGAAGCAATCAAGATTGTTGAGAGAAATATCAATAACCTCAGATATGCAAATGACACCACCCTTGTGACAGAAAGCAAAGAAGAACTAAAGAGCCCCTTGATGAACTTGAAAGAGTAGAGTGAAAACTACACCGCCCATATGGCAGAAAGTGAAGAGCTAAAGAGCCTCTTGAAAGTTAAGGAAGAGAGTGAAAAAGTTGGCTTAAAACTCAGCATTCAGAAAACTACAGTCATGGCATCCAGTCCCATCATTTCATGGCAAATATAAGGGGAAACAATGGAAACTGAGAGACTTTAATTTTGGGGCTTCATTCAGAGAAGAGGAGTTAGTGCCGGGTCCTCTCGACTGCATGCACGGAGGTCCTCTCAGCAGCTGGGAGGCTAGGAGGGACCATCCTTGCCAGAGTCTCAGGAAGTTTCCTTCCACACAGATGACAGCTGGTGATGATGGCTCTTGGGATAAGAAGGCGGGGGCTTCTCCCTGATGCCTGGTAGTTTGTGCTGTCGCCTGTCAACGTGAGGAGCAGCTCCTGTTACTTGCATGTTTTTCTACCAATGGTTACTAGTAACACACTAGGAAAGAGTAAAAGCAAACTATTAGAGACACTGGCTGTATTTCTACCAACTGCAATTAGGAGAGCACCATAGACCTGAAGATTAGACTGCCAGCAAGGTGGTTTTGCACTGAACCTCATTCCACAGAGAGTAGTAGGGAAGTGACAGTGACGACCTTTGCAGCTGGGAAAGCATTTAGGGGGAAATCTCGTCGAAAGAAGAGGAAATGATTACCTTTGTGACTAGCTAGTTTCAGAAGAACTGACTTTTAGTCACCATTCCTAGTCATGAGACAGGAAACAAGGAGTTGGATGGTCTGTGTCTTTCCTTTAATGATAAGGAGGAAGGTCTGTACTTGACCTTGTAGTAGGTAAACCCAGGAGTCACTGGATACTTTGGATGAGTCTTACAGAAGTCAGACAGGGAAGGGTGGTGCTTTGCAATAAGTCATTTTGGGGACATGAAAGTCTGCAGAGATTTCTTTACTGTGGCTTTTCTTAACAGCTCAGGTGAAGTTGAACTTTGTCAGCATGGTATATATGAGCATCTTTTATGCCAGTCCCAGTATATAAGTATAAAGGCAGAGAGGTTCGAACACCCCTTACCTTTCAAAATTGGATTATAATTGCTTTAAATGTTGAGCTAATTTTTGCTGTAGGACAAGGGTGAATCAGCTATAAGTATATACATATGTCCTCTCTCTCTTGAACTTCTCTTCCACCCCCCAACCCCACCCCTCTAGGTCATTGCTGCTGCTGCTGTTGCTAAGCCACTTCAGTCGTGGCCGACTCTGTGCGACCCCATAGACGGCAGCCCACCAGGCTCCCAGGTCCGTGGGATTCTCCAGGCAAGAACACTGGAGAGGGTTGCCATTTCCTTCTCCAATGCATGAAAGTGAAAAGTCAAAGCGATGTCACTCACTCGTGCCCAATTCTTAGCGACTCCATGGATTGCAGCTTATCAGGCTCCCTTGACCGTGGGATTTTCCAGGCAAGAGTACTGGAGTGGGTTCCCATTGCCTTGTCTGCTCTAGGTCATTACAGAGCACCAAACTAAGCTTCCTGTGCTATACAGAAGCTTGCCACTAACTATCTGTTGTACACACGGTAATCTGTATATTTCAGAGCTACTCTCTCAATTCAGTCCGTCCTCTCCTTGCCTGTTGTGTCCATAATTTTCTTGTCCATGTCTGAGACTCTAATCTTGCCTTGCAAATAGGTTCATCGGTACCGTTTTTCTAAATTTCACATATATGTGTTGAAGTATGATATTTGTTTTTCTATTTCTGATTTATTTCACTCTGTATAACAGGCTCTAGCTTCATCCAATTCACTAGAAATGACTCAAATTTGTTTCCTCTTACAACTAAATAATATTCCATTGTATACATGTACTACAACATCTTTATCCATTCATTGACAGACATCTACGTTTCTTCCATGTTGTGGCTATTGTAGATACTGGTGCAAGGAACATTTGGGTACATCTGTCTTTCTGAATTATAGTTTTCTCAGGGCCTATGCCCAATAGCATGATTTCTGGGTCATATGGTAGCTTTATGGGCTTCCCTGGTAGCTCAGCTGGTAAAGAGTCCATGTGCAGTGTGGGAGAACCCAGTTCAAATCCTGGGTCCTGAAGACCCCCTGGAGAAAGGATAGGCTAGCCACTCCAGTGTTTATGGGCTTCCCTGGTGGCTCAGACAATAACGAATCTGCCTGCACTGTGGGAGACCAGCTTCAGTCCCTGGGTTGAGAATATCCCCCGGAGGAGGGCATGACAACCCACCTCGGTATTCTTGCCTGGGGAATCCCCATGGGCAGAGTAGCCTGGTGGGGTACAGTCTATGGGGTTGCAAAGAGTCAGACACAGCTGAGCAACTAAGCACAGCATAGCACGTGGTAGATTTATTCCCAGTTTTAAAAGAAATCTCCATACGGCTCTCCATAGTGGCTGTATCAACTTTCATTGTCACAAAGAGGATAAGAGGATTCCCTGTTCTCACATCCACTCCAACATTGATTGTGTGTAGCTTTCTGATGATGACCATTCTGACCGCTGTGACAAGATACCTAACTGTGGTTCTGATTTGCATTTCTCTCACGATGAGTGAGGTTGAGCATCCTTTCATGTCTTTGTTGACAGGTTCCATTTTTACTCTGGAAGTAATCGACACTAGAACAGCACTGTATAATTCTCAGAAGGTTTGTGTTTTTGGCAATCTAAATGAAAGCAGCAAAAAGGAGTCATTATCGCAGAATAGGATCATCATCCTCTTCAATGAGGAAACTGAGTCACGGAGAGTGTAAGTAACTTGCCCAAGGTCACAGAAGGAATAAGTGGTGGGACCTTGATTGAAATCTAGGTATCTGTGGCTTCATCACCTCCCAGCTCGGCACCACACAGTGATGGTTTCCAGATCCACACATCGGGCTCAGCACTCTCTTCCTGACTACAGACTCCCCTAGTCAACTGACAGGGCTGCAGGGAGACTGCACCCAACAAGTGCTAGGCAACTTCTGGCATACCGAAGATGCCTTCACAGGGACGAGAAGTGAAAGACACACTGGATCCCACAGGCCTCTACCCACCCCCTGGAGGGAGTGAGGAGCTAAAGGAGGTTCCAAAGGGGGCTGTTTCTCTGAGAGACAGGCTGATGGACTGACGTCCTGCATGCATGTGACAAGAAACCCTTGTTCCTTTGAGTTTATTTTTCTTTATGGTTGACAATACATACCACATGGTGAAAATACACAAAGCAAATATGTAAAACCAAGCGGATATATGGATAAGCACATACATTCCCATTTTACCAACAGAATACCTGACAGTAAGACAGCCCTTCTGTGTAAAAGGAGAGCATTCTCCTAGACTAAAGCAATGAAACAGGAAATTCGTCTTTTTCTTAATTATTAGTCTCATCCCTCCTATCACAGATGAGGCATCATGGGCACAGACAAGTTAGGTCAGCTCCCCCAAGCCGTTCTGATAGTACCTGTTTGAGTCCCACAGGCAAGGAATATTCAGCACGTCCAAACTGCACCCACCCACCACCCACACACACAGCTGCACCTCCTTTCCTGTTACCTGACTCAGTGCAAGGCCGCCTTCTCCCCAGCTGCTTAGGCCAGAGATGCTTAGAGCCATCCTTGCCTGCTGCCTCTCTCTCTCACCACACTCTCAATCATCAAGCCTCACCTCTCTGCCTCCTAAGTCCAAGTAAGATTCTGTTCCTTCGCCCTATTAGCACAGTGAGTTCCCTAGGCCAGGTTTCCCTCGTGTTTCTCCGTGACAAGCACCAGCAGTCCTGATGCTTTCCAACACATGGTCTGCCTGCTGCTCAAAATTCTGTGCAACCTGGGCATGACACCCCTGCTCAGAACTCTGTATGGGCTGCCTGCTGCTCTTAGGCTACCGTCCAGCCTCCTGGACGAGGCGTAGCAGGACTTGTCTGCCCCCAAATGCCCGATCTTCACCAGACACCCTCCTTGTGCTGCATGCCCCACTTGACCTTCCAGCCCCCCAGACCTCTGTCTGTTCATCACATGGCCGGTGTGCTCACACTCCTACTCCCTAGCTGCCTCCCGCCCCCTCTCGCCCCCTCCCCTCCCACTGACTTTACAATATCACTCCTGCCTCTGCCTCCATCTTACCATGCCCTTCCTCCCTCCTCATCTGCCTGATTCCTTCTTAGGTTCAGCTGTCAGGCTCGGTAGATCAATTTCCATTTTTCCTGGGGAGTGCCTGAGATTTGATATTTTTACCAAATGGAAGGTGGTGGAGATTTCATGACGAATCCCTGCTGCACGATGTGGAATGCAATCTGATGGCAGAGTTTGTCTGGGAAAACTTTCCTTGCTAAGAATAGATACAGACAGGAAAGCTCTCCTCTTGCTTTATATGGGCCCATTTTTGTGTTTGAATATGGCCATTTGAATTTGATCACAGTGTTGGAAGCATAAAGGGGTCCAGGATGACCACCTGCTTCACAGTGAGGAGGGTTAAGCCGAAGCATGGACATTTCAAAATGTAATTTAACGGTGTCTGTGACCCAGTACATGGAACAGGACTTGAGCTGTCCTGCCCATACACTGTTTTCCTGAGATTTTCACTATCTTTCACTCTATAGTGTTGAGTTCCTGTTAGGAGAAGATGAAGTACATTAACACGTCCGCCCTATGCAGGGTTTGATTTACTAGTCCCCGTGGTCATCAGAGAGGCAAGGATGAGCTGCCAGTTCTATGGGAACCCTCCTAGGGAATGTCACTGCACCTTCTTGCAACTCCTCAGGTGTCTCCACCTGGTGCCATCAACCCACAGAGGGAACTGCCAGTTCCTGTGATGGCCAGTGGAGGGAGTGACACCACTGCTGCTTCTACCTGCCATAGAATCAACTGTGATGACTGACTTCCTTCACTACAACTCCTCTGAGCAGAACACTGCTAGATATGAAATGAAGTGTGCACCTGTGGTATGTAAAGCCAATTAAATAGTTGGACATGTCACCAGTTCCACCACCCCCAACCCATCCTCCTCCCAGCCAGAGGATGGACTAGACTCTCAGGGGCTCTGGCATGCCTCCGTCCTCACTGACATGTCTGTAACAGGGCACAGTCTAAATGACTCTCCTGGAGCCTACTTATGGAGCTCGTGGGGGATGGGCATGTGGGGTTTTATTCCCCACAGACCCAGAGGGGTAAGGATGAACCCCAGCCTTCTCACAGACAAGGAAACAAGCTGAAGGGGCTTAGGTGGCTGAAGCAGGAAAAGCTGGATATGGGGGTCACACCCTAGTTTCTCTTGAGTGCAAACCAGTCCTCTCTGCAGTCAGAACAACACGCCACAAGTGTGGCTTGTGTTTCAGTTACTGAGATGCAGATGTTGTTCCATGAGAGGAGAGCCACCATTGTCCCTGTCTCCTGTCCACTTGTGAAACACAGGTACCCAGTAAGGCAAGACCACCCTGAAAGGTCCTAAGCCCCACTGTGTGTGCATCTTAGGAGGAGCTGCCTTGCAGCCAAGAAACTGGAGTCCACTGGTAGGAAAGGGTTGCTCCAGAGGCAACACCAAGCAGGACTTTAACTTCCCCTGCAGGGAGGCACTCTGCCATATCAGAGAGGCTTTGCAACCAACCCCAGCCCCAGTTATGTCTCCACCAGTCTCACTCTATAATCAAGTGTAAGGAATTGGTTAGGGCGGTCCTCAGATGACGGAGGAATAGTACAAGGAGGACACTTTCTCCCAAACTCATCGAAAGAACATTTGAATGCTGAGCAAATTCCACAAAACAACTTTTGAATGCTGGCAGAGGACATCAGGCACCCAGAAAGGCAGCCCATTGTCTTCGAAAGGAGGTAGGACAAAATGTAAAAGATAAAAAGAGAGACAAAAGAGGTACGGACAGAGATCCATTGCAGGAAGGAAGTCTTAAAAAAGAAATTTCCGAACACCAGGAAACACTCTCACCGAGGAGTCTTGGCGAGCCTTGGAACCTCAGAGGGTAACAACCGGGAGGAAAAATAAATAAATAATTAAAGCCCACAGATTACATGCCTAAAGGCAACTCTCAGCGGAGAAGCAGCGCAGACGCTCACATCCGCCACTAGCAAGTGGGAACTGGACAGGAGAGCAGGGGCTGCATTGCTTAGCTTAAGGACCGGGCCTGAATGCCCTGAGGGCAATCTGAGGGAACTAACTTGAGATAGCAACCCAGAGTGTGGGATAGCTATTCCGGGCAAGCTCTAACCTAAGACACCGCCAGGCCCGCTCACAGAACAAAGGACTGAGCAGAGCTAGCTGGCTGTGGACAGGCATATGCACCGCCAGAGACAGGCAGGCTGGGGCAACCAGACCCAGAAGGGGGCAATCGCTGCCCTAGAGAGACATCATCTACCAAACTGTAAGCCGGCTTTCTTGCTAACCAAGACTTCTTGGGATTTGGGATGGTGGACATCCATCGGGAGGGTCACAGCCAGAGATCAGCTCCCTAGAAGAGACACACGGCACATCTGAGAAGGCACGCTGGTTGTACACCCAGAAAACTGAGCAGCTGGGAAGAAGGAGGAATAAGATGCAGCCCCCAACTGGGGGGAGGGGGGGCACTGCGCTCGCCAAGCACCTGGTCACCTGAGCTGATCGGACCAGGGAAGGGTACAAAACATAGGCCCAACCCAGTCTACGCCTTTGTGAAGTACCTGAGAACCGGAAACTGAGCGGCATAGACCTGGGACGTGCATGCAACCCAGGGCCCACCTCAGACAGTTCCTGGCAGAGTAACCTAGAGCCTGAACAGTGTAGACTGGGAAAGCACACGCCATGAGCAGGGGCAAACCCAGTGTGGCCTGGACACTGCACGCAGTCCCCACACAAGCCAGTGATATTTGTTGGCAGTGTCCCTCCCTCCCCACAGCACGACTGAACAAGTAAGCCTAAAACTGGGACCACCACCACCCCCTTGTGTCAGAGCGGAAATTAGACACTGCAGAGGCCAGTAAACAGAAGAAGCTGAAATAAACAGAGGGAACCCCTTTGGAAGTGACAGGTGCAGTAGATTAAAACCCTGTAGTTAGCAGCGACGACATAGGAAGGGGCCTATGCTGCTGCTGCTGCTGCTAAGTCGCTTCAGTTGTGTGCGACTGTGTGCAACCCCATAGATGGCAGCCCACCAGGTTCCACCTCCCCTGGGATTCTCCAGGCAAGAACACTGGAGTGGGTGGCCATTTCCTTTTCCAATGCAAGAAAGTGAAAAGTGAAAGTGAAGTCACTCATTCCCAACCCATGGACTGCAGCCTTCCAGGCTCCTCCGTCCACGGGATTTTCCAGGCAAGAGTACTGGAGCGGGGTGCCATTGCCTTCTCCTAGGAAGGGGCCTATAGATCTTGAGAAGTATAAGCCGGATCAAGGAACTACCTGAAAATGAACTAACCCCACACTGTCCACAACAGCACCAGAGAATGACCTAAATATATTTTTACTATTATCATTTTTAAATTTTTTAAAATTTTGTCTTCTATTATTTCTTTAATTTTCATTTTTACAACCTACTATTACTTTGGGGGAAAAAAGAGAGGCCCTATTTTTAAAGCAAACTTCATATATATATATAATAATTTTTGTGTCTTTTTTCTAAAATATTAAAATATTAAATAAAATATGAAATAATATTAAAATATTGTATTTTGAGAATCTAACCTCTACTCTAGATTTTTATCTTTGATTTGGGTATTTCTTATCAATTTTGTACCTTTAAGAACCCAATCTTCAGTACCCGTTTTTACTTGGGATTTAGATTACTGGCTGGATTGCTCTCTCCCCCTTTGGACTCTCCTTTTTCTCCACCAGGTCATCTCTATCTCCTCCCTCCCCCTGCTCTTCTCTACACAACTCTGTGAAGCTTTTTGTGTGTTCCAGGCTGTGGAGAACACTTAGGGAACTGATTACTGGCTAGTGACCTGTCTGTCTGCTTTTGATTCCCCCTTTTTTCCTCCTGGCAACCTCTGTCTCCTCCCTCACTCTTCTCTTCTCTGTGTACCTCCGTGAACGTCTCTGAGGGATCCAGACAGTGGAGAGCACAGAGGGAAGTGACTACTGGCTAGCCTGCTCTCGCTCCTTTTCATTTCCCCTCTTATTCTCCTGGTCACCTCTGTCTCCCTCCTCCCTCTTCTCTTCTCCATGTAAGTCTGCGTACATACATCTGTGGGTGTCCCTCACTATGGAGAAACCTTTCATCATTAACCTAGATGTCTTATCATTGGTGCTGTACAGATGGATAAATCTTGAGGCTACTGTAAGAATAAGACTGGAAACCAGAGGCAGGAGGCTTAAGCCCAAATCCTGAGAACACCAGAGAACTCCTGACTCCAGGGAACATTAATCGATAGGATCTCCTCAAATGCCTCCATATTAACACTGAAACCAAGCACCACCCAAGGGCCAACAAGTTCCAGAGCAAGACATACCAGGCATATTCTCCAGCAACACAGGAACATAGCCCTGAGCTTCAATATCCTGGCTGCCCAAAGGCACACCAAACCCACTGACATCTCAAAACTCATTACTGGACACTTCAGTGCACTCCAGAGAGAAGAAATCCAGTTCCACCCACCAGAACACCAACACGAGTTTCCCTAACCAGGAAACCTTGACAAGACACCCATCCAGCGTCCAAAAAATAAAGTGGAAAAAAAAAGAAAAGAAATACAGTTGAGTTTTGTATTTTGAAGCTGGTGATGATTTCTCGAGTGTGTACACAGCTTTTACATGTCAAACAACCCACAATAAAGTGATTTAAGAAACTAGAGATGAAAGCAAAATAAAGGTATGCCCAAATTAAAATTAAAAAAAGCCCTCAGGGAATTTGTTGTTAGAACTGGCTTAGAAGAAAAACTAAAGAAAGTTCTTCAGGCTGCAATAAGTGAATTCAGATGTTAAGAAGAATCCATGTGAAAAAGCAAAGAGCACAGGTAATGGTAATTATATGAACAAAAATACTTTATTAATACATATTTCACTCCTTTCTTCCTGTGTTTAAAAAGCAACTGTGTAAAACAGTATCACATAAATTGTTGTTGTGAAAGGGGTATTTGCTCAGTTGTGTCTGACTCTTGGTGACCCCGTTACTGTAACTCACCAGGCTCCTCTGTCCATGGGATTCTGAGATTCTTCAGGCAAGAATACCAGAGTGGTTAGCCATGCCCTTCTCCAGGGGATCTTCCTGACTGAGGGACTGAACCCGAGTCTCCTGCACTGCAGGCAGATTCTTTACTGTCTGAGCCACCAGAGAAGCCCAATTATTGCAGGACCAATAGCGCATGGAATGTAATATATTTGCTGTAATGGCACAAAGGAGGTGGTTGGGAGCAAAGCTGTATTAGGTAAAGAAACAAGTCTGGATGGTGTCAAATCCCTACAAACATATGCAAAGAATCAGAAATCATGACAAATAAGGTAAATATAACAGAAGGTATAAATAGATACCTGATATCCTGCCTTATATCAGCTTTCATCACATAACATTTTATATAATAATGATGAGTGTATTAATGGGATTACCCTTTATAAATTTACTATATATGTGACAATATGAGGAAAAGAGGGAAACCAGAATAGAGCAATATAGGAGTAATGTTTCTGTATCTCATAAGAATTTGTGTAAATTTCAAGTTGATTGTGATAAAGTAAGATGTTTACAGTGGCATACAGCTAAGGAAATATCAAGCAGTGGAAAACCAGTAAAGAGTTTAAAATGCTGCATTAGAAAATATCCATTGAATGCAAAAGAAAGCAGTAAAATGAGGTCCATAGGACAAAACGACATGAGACAGAAATATATATTGACAGATGTGAGTCTGTTTCAGCATTAAATGTAAATAGATAAAAAATCCAACCAGAAGGCAGACGTTGAGAGACCAGTTAAAAAAAAAATCCAACTGTGTGTTGTCTAAAGAGGAAACAGTTTAGATTCTAAGATACATAAATTACCGTGTGTGTGTGTGTGTGTGTGTGTGTGTGTGTGTGTGTGTGT
>SJYC01128954.1:0-12290 GCA_006408675.1 Madoqua kirkii | reverse complement strand
CCTGGCATGCTGTGATTCATGGGGTCACAAAGAGTTGGACATGACTGAGTGACTAAACTAAATTGAACTGATTACAGTTCTAAAAAGAAAGTCTCATTTAAAAAATAAATTCCCAATTAAAAAATTTATGTGTGTTCTATGTTTTTTTAATATTGTACATTTTAAAGTCTAATCTCTAAGCTATGTTTTTAATTTTTGCTTTTTTATACTTGTAATAAATTTTATACCTTTTAGAATCTAATTTTTGGTATCTATTTTCTCTTAAGGATTCAATAAATGGCTTTATTGCTTTTATCCCTTTTCTCTCCCTTTTCACCTCCTGATCACTTCTCCCTCCCTCTTCTCTCTTCTCTTCTCTGTAAAACTCTGTGAATCTCTTTGGGTGTTCCTGGCTGTAGAGAGTTGTTTCACCATTGACCTAGAGCTTTTCTCTTCTGTGCTGTGTGGACAGAGAAGTCTTTAAGCTACTGTAAATGGGGGACCAAAACCCAGAGGCAGTAGGCTCAGGTCCAAAAATTTGGACCATCACAGAACTCCTGACCCCAGGGAATATTAATAGAAAGCCCACCCAAAAGTCTCCATACCTACTGGGAGACCAAGCTCCATTCAAGAGCCAACAAGCTCAAGTGCAAGTCACCCCATGCTAATCCTCCAGCAAAACATGAACACAATGCTGAACATTAACAGACAGGATACCCAAAGTCATGTCAAAGCAATAGACACCCCAAAACTCACTACTGGACACCACACTGCACTCCAGAGAGAAGAGATCCAGCCTCATCCACCAGGACACAGACACAAGTTCCCCGAACCAAGAAACTTTCACAAGCCACTGGTCCAACCCCACCCACAGGAGCAGACTCCACAATTAAGAGAGACTATGACCCTCCAGCCTGCAGAAAGGAGACCCCAAACACTGCAAACTAAACAAAACAAAAGGCAGAGAAATATCCAGCAGGTGAAGGAACATGATAGAAACCAAACCAAAGAAGAGGAGGAGATAGGGAGTCTACCTGAAAAGGAATTCAGAATGATAGTTAAAGATGATTCAAAATTTTGAAAACAAATTTCCACTGTGTAAAATATGCATTGCTAAGTATGGAACTACAAAGAGGTATATGGAGAGGAATAGGAGCAGACACTATTTGGAGAAACAGCATGGTGTGGTAGATTTTCAGAACTAAATTTAACTATGTTCAGCATTGGACTCTGCCACTCCCCTGAGCAAATATTTAATCTCTCTACACCTCAACTTCCTCATCTGTGAAGTAATCCTACTTTTCAGTGTTGTGAGATTTAGAAATGATGCATATAAAGGGTCCCAAACATGTAGATGCTAAGTAAATGTTATTATTATTAAAAACTGCACATAATGTAACCTAACATGATGGCTCCCATAGGGTATGAAACTATTACAATTTCATAGTTTCAGAGTTTCATAGTTCTAGTTCAAGAGCTAGAATGAGGGATAAGAAAATCAGTCCTGACTGGCCATTGGTAGATTTTTATGGAGAAAATTTTGATAGCCAAGATGTGAGAGAAAAAAGTTTTTGAGCAATGGCAGAGAAGTAGCAAAAGGGAAAACACAAGTCAAAGTGGATACAGGCTTGCTTCTGTGGCAGACTTGGCTCACTGCTTCCTTATGTCCTTTTGTTACGGGCTGATAGTGTTCTTCTTATCCCCACATTTCATAGGTTGAAGTCTTACCTCCCAATCAGGCACACTGAGCTTGGACTTCTCAGCCTCCAGAACTGTTGTTTAAGCCATGGAGTCTGTGGAATTCTATTATGGAAGCCCAAGAAAAAGCAAGAGACTTCCAGAAAAACATCTATTTCTGCTTTATTGACTATGCCAAAGCCTTTGACTGTGTGGATCACAATAAACTTTGGAAAATTATGAAAGAGACGGGAATACCAGACCACCTGACCTGCCTCTTGAGAAATCTGTATGCAGGTCAGGAAGCAACAGTTAGAACTGGACATGGAACAACAGACTGGCTCCAAATAGGAAAAGGAGTACGTCAAGGCTGTATATTGTCACCCTGATTATTTAACTTATATGCAGTGTACATCATGAGAAACGCTGGACTGGAAGAAACACAAGCTGGAATCAAGATTGCTGGGAGAAATATCAATAATGTCAGATATGCAGATGACACCACCCTTATGGCAGGAAGTGAAGAGGAGCTAAAGGGCCTCTTGATGAAGGTGAAAGAGGAGAGGGAAAAAGTTGGCTTAAAGCTCAACATTCAGAAAATGAAGATCATGGCATCCGGTCCCATCACTTCATGGGAAATAGATGAGGAAACAGTGGAAACTGTGTCAGACTTTATTTTTTTGGGCTCCAAAATCACTACAGATGGTGATTGCAGCCATGAAATTAAAAGACGCTTAGTTGTTGTAAGGAAAGTTATGACCAACCTAGACAGCATATTCAAAAGCAGAGACATTACTTTGCTAACAGAGGTCCATCTAGTCAAGGCTATGGTTTTTCCTGTGGTCATGTATGGATGTGAGAGTTGGACTGTGAAGAAGGCTGAGTGCCAAAGAATTGATGCTTTTAAACTGTGGTGTTGGAGAAGACTCTTGAGAGTCTCTTTGACTGTGAGGAGATCCAACCAGTCCATTCTGAAGGAGATCAACCCTGGGATTTCTTTGGAAGGAATGATGCTAAAGCTGAAACTTCAGTACTTTGGCCACCTCATGCGAAGAGTTGACTTATTGGAAAAGACTCTGATGCTGGGAGGGATTGGGGGCAGGAGGAGAAGGGGACGACAGAGGATGAGATGGCTGGATGGCATCACAGACTCGATGGACGTGAGTCTGAGTGAACTCTGAGAGCTGGTGATGGACACGGAGGCCTGGAGTGCTGCGATTCATGGGGCTGCAAAGAGTCAGACACAACTGAGTGACTGAACTGAACTGAACTGAAAAAATACACCTTTCTTCTTAGGCATTGTTGGGATAGCACATAAAGTGAAAGTGTTAGTCATTCAGTTGTGTCCGACTCTTTGCAACCCCATGGACTGTAGCCTGCCAGGAATTCCCCTGTACAGGGAATTCTCCATGCAAGAATACTAGAGTGGGTTGCCTTTCCCTTCTCCAGGGGATCTTCCTGACCCAGGAACTGAACCCAGGTCTCTGGCATTGCAGGAAGATTCTTTACCATCTGAGCCTCCAGGGAAGCCCACATGCCCAGCTTAAAATTTTGCTCTGCCATCTTCCTTGCAGATGTGGTATTATTTTGGCCTGTGTACTATAAATGGAAGTCTATGAGAGTGGGAAAGGGAGAGCAAATAGGGCATCCTTCCAAATAAAGGTAGAATTCCTTTGCTCCTTTCCCCTCCTTCTTCCTGGAATGGAAGTATCATGTAGCCATGGTCTTGTTATGAAAGCCACACATGAAGGACAGACAACAAATAAAACAGAGGGAATTCTGGTTCTTGATGACTTAATGGAGTCTTATCCTGGACTTTCAAATAAAATTTGATTGTTTAAAAAACTATTTCTTAGGCTTTCTGTTTCTTGCAAATGAATCCTAAATGAAACAGCCTGTGTGGAGGAGATGGGTGTCTTTGGTAAATACCAGGAAAGAAGACTGGCTATGGATCAAACTGTCAAGGAACTTGAACTGTTTCATATAGAACATGTACTTAGTCACTCAGTTGTGTCAGACTCTTTGTGACGCCATGGACTACAGTCCACCAGGCTCCTCTGTCCATAAGGAGTCTCCAGGCAACAATACTGGAGTGGGTTGCCATGCCCTCCTCCAGGGGATCTTCCCAACCCAGGGATCAAATCCAGGTCTCCCACATTGCAGGCAGATTCTTTACCATCTGAGCCACCAAAGGAACCCAAGAATACTAGAGTGGGTAGCCTATCCCTTCTCCAGGGGATTTGCCTGACCCAAAAATTGAATCGGGTCTTCTGCATCGCATGTGGACTCTTTACTAGCTGAGTTACCAGGGAAGCCCATAGAACACGAGGGAAGATCAAAAGGTTTTGAAAAAGAGAATAATTATGCTAAATTGCTGTTTTTAAAAGGATAATGGGAATAGGCAGGGTAAATGGGAAGTGAGAGAGACAGGAGGGAGATCATTTGTGAAGCTGCTGCACAATGAGGAATACTAGTAATAATGGCCTGAACTAGAGTGGAGGCAGAAAGAGTGAACCAATGTAAGGGTGACCCTAAAATATTGGACTCTTTAGGACTCACGGTATGCAAAGGAGGAACTGGGTGGTAGGCAAAGGAGACATGATCAGAATGAATGGAGGTTCAACTTTTATAATTGGAGGATTTCATAGAAATTTGAAACTAAAGAGAGCTGCTAATTAGGGAGGGAGAGAAACTGTAAATTTCAATAGTGAGTTGCAACTGAATTTGCTTAATCTGGAGAAAATTAGAGATTGGAGAACTAGGAAGAAAGCAGCTATCATTTCTTGAATATAAAGGTGTCAGCTGCATTTGGTCCATTATCTCACTTAATAGTAATATTTAAGGTATTATTGCCATAATTTATGGATGAGGATACAGTCTCAGGGAAGCTAAATATATTGCCACTGATTCAGAGACACTTAGATATGGAACTGAGGGATATTCATTAAGACTGTCAGACTCGATGAATCATCCACCAGGAATATAGCATTGAAGTCATAGATGAAGTCTCTAAGGGAAGTTTAGAAAGTAATAAGGAAGGCTGTGGGTGTATCATTGGAAACATTTTCTCCAAAGCAAAAAGAATAGCTAGTATGGTCAGAAAGGATTTTCAGAGTAGGAAGAGATCAGTATTGATTATTATACATTGAAAGTCTTCTGTGGAAGAACTCTATTAGACAGTTTGGTTTGAATTCTATTATGGGCAAATAGAATATTGATAGAATTAATATTGCTTAATTTCTCTGAGACTCTTCCCTGTAATGTGGGGATAATAAACTTCCCTCTAAAGGTTTTTATGAAAAATGAAATGAGAAGTGAACATAATGTGTTTGGCATAAACTCTGGTACAAGAGGTACTTAGTGAATGTCTGCTAAAAGAAGAAATTATAGACGACAAGGCAGTCTGTACAAACCCCAAAATATGGTCTGGAACTTTTTATTAATAGAAACTGCTTATACTGTTTAGGTTTTCTATGTTTTGTTTCTTTTCCTTCAAAGTTGAATTACAGCATATATTTCTGATTGAAGATTCCTGTCAGTCACATTTTGGCACGTAAAGATTTTATTGCATTTTAGTCTCACTGGAACAGTAAAGAAAAAAAAAGTTTAATTTAAAACTAGAGTGAGCCATCCTTGTGGCTGAGCTGGTAAAGAATCTGCCTGCAAAGTAGGAGACCTGGGTTCGATCCCTGGGTTGGGAAAACTCCAGTATTCTGGCCTGGAGAATTACATGGACTGTATAGTCCATGGAGTTGCAAAGAGTTGGAGACAACCGAGTGACTTTCACTTTCACATAAGGTATTGCAATAAGATGAAGAAATAACAAAATGCAGACTTAGAAAATCCATTCTCCACTCCCTCCGCCTGCAGTTAAGGTAACTAGGATCTTAGGGATAGTGAAAATTAGATAGGCTATTGGCTAGCAGCAACCTAAGACATTTTAACTGTGTTCATGATATACTACACATCAGGGAATCAGGCAAGGTCCCAGTTAAATCTAACAGAGAAAGAGGACTGTCTACCACATCCCATTAGTTGGTAAAACCTAGAGTCCAGACTTTAGGGTCACCTTTAAATTGGTGCACTCTTCTGGCTTCCAACTTAGTTTAAATCATCATTACTAGTATTTCAAATTTTGCAGCAGCTTTATAAACGATCTCCTTCTCCTTGTCTCATCTACTTCCTTTCTATCCTTCATGTTATAACCCCATCTTTTTTTTTTTTTATACACACAGATTGACAAACTTCAATATTAGAAAAGAAAACCCCAATGCTGGTTCTACCAGTTTCATTCCTGCCTACCCTAATAGATCACAGCTGAAGGATTTTAAGTCATGACATTTAAGGTGCCTGACTCAATTCATTTGGTCATTAAAATGTTTCTAACAGTAATGTCAGCATAGAGTGAGACATTATTCATTTCTGTACTGCAAGAAGTCTATCAGGGAAACAATGCCTCATGTATATTTCCATGTTTCTGTGTGGTTTGGTTTCCTGAGCAAAGGAAATTGACATGCTATAATGGCATGTCTCCTTTTCTCAGAAACATTTAACTCTCCAATGCTCTTCCCCTTATCTCTTGTCCAGTAGAGTCACACAAACTTATATTTTATAAGGATTTGAAACCTGGAACCATTGCTTTATATTTTAAAAGACTGTACAATATTTGCAAACAAAGGCTTTACTGCCTTTCTCAGGAGGGGAAGAGGGAAACATGTAGTTTATATAAACTTCCAGATTTATAACTTCAGGGTTCCTCTCCTGTAAACCCCATCTGAACATTCAGGGTGAACATACACCTGGCTCTTCTCACTTTACTCTCAAGGAGGAAAAACGGGACGGGGGAACCGCAGTGGTTACTGCTTTAAATGATTGTTAGTTCCTGATCTAGAAGCCTAATTTTTTTGCTTTCAGGATAATATTAATTAAAACCTATCAAAGACAACTTCAAAAGCTTACAAAATATATTCTAAACTAAGTTTCTCCAAAAAGGGGTTATGGACATTCTAAGTGGTGTACAAGGCAACATACTAGGGTGTGGGAGGAAAACATAATTCATTTTCATGTTTTTATGGGAATACCTGACCACTTGGCCTGCCTCTTGAGAAACCTGTATGCAGGTCAGGAAGGAACAGTTAGAACTGGACATAGAACAGACTGGGTCCAAATAGGAATAGGAGTACGTCAAGGCTGTATATTGTCACCCTGCTTATTTAACTTATATACAGAGTACATTATGAGAAACGCTGGACTGGAAGAAACACAAGCTGGAATCAAGATTGCTGGGAGAAATATCAATAACTTCAGATATACAGATGACACCACCCTTATGGCAGAAAGTGAAGAAGAACTCTGGGAGTTGGTGATGGACAGGGAGGCCTGGCATGCTGCAGTTCATGAGGTTGCAAGACTCGGACAAAACTGAGCGACTGAACTGACTGACTCTAACAAATTAACCTACTAGCGTTTTATACATGGATTGATACCAATGAGCTCACTTCCTGAGCCTTTTTCATAGCTGATCATACACTGTGTGGGATATATTCTGAGAGAAGAGTGAGTACTCTACAGCTTGTTGGAGGATGACAGAGCATGCCACTAGTTTTTTCATTCACTTGTTTATTCTAAGCATTTTGTGACACTGCAACATCTGTGAGCCAGTCAAAATTCATGCATTATACTATTTACCATATTATCTAGTTTTAACTAACATAACTATCACAAACTAAAGCAGCTTTGAAACTACTCCTTAAAACAAAATTTAAAAATAATACCAGTCATGCAGGTGCAAATCAACAAAATTTATCAGTGTCTACACTTCTACTCTTGTCAGGCTCATTAAGAATTAAAAATGATAATTTTACCATATCTGATGTTATTTCTATATTAAAATTACAAATATTATATAGAATAAAATTACACATCACAATTGTATATCATTAAACTTAATGCATTATTATAGTAGTATTATGTTTATGGGGGCAGAGTTCAAACTTTTTAAAAGGGTGTACAGCCAAAAAAGTTTGGTTATCATTGTCCAAGACAACCATATTTCATTTTATAGTACTCTATGGATCTGTAATTTATAACTGCAACTAAACTTTTTTATTCCACTTAAAAATTAGCTAGAAAAAAGATTTTTTAATGCAGTAAATATTACATATTCCTAGTTTAAAATGCATTTTAAAAGTCTTAGTTTAAATGTAAACTAAATTTATGCATCTAAATGCATTTAAATTCCTAGTTTAAAATTATTTTGTATGCCTTGGTTTTCTACAAAGAGTAAACCAAGATCCTTTCTTAACTACTTTTTTGTCCAGTAGGTCGAACCTTTTACAGAAAGGTCTTCTTCCTCTCTCCCCCATCCTAATCCTGTGTCACTTTCTTAAAAGCAACCATCTCTGTAATGTCTACCAGGTAAAATGCTGTCATTTCCTGTTAAGCCAGGGAACAAAAAGAGTATGAATCATGAAGTTTCCTCCTCAAATGGCTTCAAACTAAATACGAGCAACTCCAGAGTAAAAAGGCCTTTATTGTTTCAGTCAAATCTTGCACTTCAATCTCTAGATCATTCTAGCTGTTTTTCTCCTAGCTCGCTACCGTTTTTTCATAATCAGAATGGCACAAATGTTGTTTAGTTGCTAAGCTGTGACTGCCTCTTTTGTGACCCCATGGAATGTAGCCCGCCAGGATCCTTTATCCATGGTATTTCCTAGCCAAGAATACTGGAGAATACAACCTTCTCCAGTGGATCTTGCTGATCCAGCCATTGAATCCAGTCTCCTGCATCAGCAGGTGGATTCTTTACCACTGTGCCACCAGGGAAGCACCAATGCCACAAATACTAAAGGTAAAAAGCATGATGATTGAATCTTTTTTAGCATGTGAATATACCTCATAGAACGATTTGATACTGAATAGGTTGAATTATATACATGGGTATTCAAATAAGCACTTAACTACAAAACCTTAAGATTTTCATTTACACAATATACTATGACTTAAGTACATTTAGGAAGTCTGCTACTAAGTCACTTCAGTCGTATCCAACTCTGTGCGACCCCATAGATGGCAGCCCACCAGGCTCCCCCGTCCCTGGAATTCTCCAGTCAAGAACACTGGAGTGGGTTGCCATTTCCTTCTCCAATGATGAAACCTAATTATTTCTCTAAACATATTCAAGAGGAAAGCAAATCACTGTATTTTTAAAAGCTCAATTTTATGCAATTTTGAGTTATTAATCCTGACCTATATACAATATGAAATCATATCTATTGAAAGTAAAGTGTTTCCGTTCACTTGATAAGGCAAAGTGAAGTGAAGTGACTCAGTCGTGTCTGACTCTTTGGGATTCCATGGACTGTAGCCTACCAGGCTCCTCCGTCTGTGGGATTTTTCAGGCAAGAGTACTGGAGTGGGTTGCCATTTCAGCAAACTAGTCTACTAATCCTTAATTTCAGGCCATATCTAAATTCTAACTGTTCAAAACAAACAGGAAAGAACAAAACTATCTCTAAACTAATTATAATCTCTCTTTCTCTCTCTCTCACACACACACACACACACACACAAACCCAGAAATGGGAGACTGTTTTCATCTTTTCTAAGGGTTGTTTAAAATTCAATCCAAGAATGGAGGGGCTTTTCTTTCACTGAAATATTTTGTTTATCACCTCTTTCAACTAAAACTATGGCATAAACATCACTTAAGCATTTGTTGTTGTATGGTAGGCATACTGCTAAAATGGACTCTCTCTCTCTAGTGTACACACCAGGCCTCTTGAGTGTGGAATTTGTATATGCGAATTTGATGTTACCTTACATGGCACAAAGGATTTTGCAGGTATAATTAAGGTTGGCTTTCAGTTAATGAAAACAGAAATCATTATTTATCACCTCTTTCAACTAAAACTATGGCATAAACATCACTTAAGCATTTGTTGTTGTATGGTAGGCATACTGCTAAAATGGACTCTCTCTCTCTAGTGTACACACCAGGCCTCTTGAGTGTGGAATTTGTATATGCGAATTTGATGTTACCTTACATGGCACAAAGGATTTTGCAGGTATAATTAAGGTTGGCTTTCAGTTAATGAAAACAGAAATCATTTCAGTGGATCTGAGCTGCCAACAAAAGACCTCCAAATCTGGGTCTGAAGGTCAGAGACAAAGGAAGTTGAAGAGATTCAAAACGCGAGAGGAATTCTGCTGGTCTCACAGGAGTAAACTGCCACTGTGTCAAAGGCTCCACAGCAGGGAGCTCGGAAGTTGACTGAGCTGACTGTAGAGCTTCTTCATCTTTGGCTGCAAAGAATATAATCAATCTGATTTTGGTATGGACTATCTGGCGATGTCCATGTGTAGAGTTGTCTCTTGTGTTGGAAGAGTGTGTTTGCTATGACCAGTGCGTTCTCCTGGCAAAACTGTTAGCTTTTGCCCTGCTTCATTTTTTATTCCACGGCCAAATTTGCCGGTTATGCCAGGTATCTCTTGAATTCCTACTTTTGCATTCCAGTCCCCTATGATGAAAAAGACATCTTTTGGTGGGTGTTAGTTCTAGGAGGTCTTGGAGATCTTCACAGAATTGCTCACTTCAGCCTCTTTGGCATTAGTGGTTGGGGCATAGGCTTGGATTACTATGATGTTGAATAGTTTGCCTTGGAAATGAACTGAGATCATTGTGTTGTTCTTGAGATTGCTCCCAAGGTCTGAATTTTGGACTCTTGTTGACTATGAAAGCTACTCCATGCCTTCTAAGGGAGGAAGTTGACAGCCAGCAAGAAAACAGGAACCTCCACCTGTAACAATCTGAATGAGTCTCAGATGGGACCACTGACCTCACTGATACCTTGATTTTAGAAATGTGATTCTTAGCAGAGAACCCAGCTGGTCTGTGCCCAGACTTCTGACCTACAGAACTGTGAGTAAATAAATAGGTGTTGTTTTAAGCTGTAAATTTTGTAATTTGCCACACAGCAATAAAAACTATAAAATATATCGCTTTATGGAAAGAAAGTGAAGATGAAGTGGGAATTAAAAAAAAAAAAACTGATGGGAAAGGTCTTTGAGGCTTTCATGCTGTACACTCCAGTGGCTTCCACATGGGGTATTTCAAGATAATTCTCAAAGTAGCCAAGGAAAATATTAAAGCTTCTAGATGTCTATTTCTCATCTTTAAAAATTACCCTTTGGGGGTATATTTAATAATATATACAATGTTAACACAAGCAGATAATTTATAAACGTTCATATATTTAGAGATGCTGGTTAAAATAATTTAGAAAACACCATTCTAATCACTATGTAAGAAGACATGTATCCCTCAAAAGATGTCCTATCCCATCTGACTCCTGCCATCCATTCTATAATAAAGTTTCTTATTTAGTTGCTAAGTCATGTCCAACTCTCTGTGACCCCATTGACTCTAGCCTGCCAGGCTCCTCCGTCCATGGCATTTCCTAGTCAAGGATACTGGAGTGGGTTGCCATCTCCTCCTCCAGGGGATCTTCCAAACCCAGGGATCAAACCCATATCTCCTGCACTGGCAGGTAGATTCTTTACCACTAAGCCACCAAGGAAGCCTATATGGGAAGCTACAAAATACCAAACTGGAAGTACTAGAAATTTTCATATTTCCTATATTTACTGTGATGTACCATGCTTATCATGTTCCATGCTTAGGCATTTAAACTTCTGAAATGCTAGACATGCCATAAAGAAATCATTTTTAAGGGTTTTCCCTGAGATGGTATTATGGAGTATGTGAACTGGTAAGCAATTCTGCACCATGTGTTTTTGTTCACCAAATTTATTGTTGAACATTCAGAACATCAAATTATGACAGATTTTTTTAAAAAAAGCACCAAATAATGCTACACATTAATACCTGAGCGGAGACTGAAGGCAAATATTCATCTATTAAACCCTACACCATAACGCTGAAACACAGAGAAAAACATTCACAGCACTCTACAGAGTACAATAAATAGCACTTTTTGTGAATTACAACTAGTTAAATGTAATAATGTTAATTAATTATGCCATACAAAAAGTACACACAAAATTACACATAAATGTATTTAGTATACCATACATTGTACAAAGTACTAGAGAAGGTCATGCATGTTTCAAAGGAAAAATCTGCAAGATGACAATCATTTTTCAGTATATCTTATAGGATGAATTGTTTTGTACTGCTAAGTATTATTATGTGTTGCATTTTCTGAATGAGAATAAAATTACTGATTTGCAAATTAATGATTACTGAGTCTATCTCAGTATAACACATAGTTTGTCCTCTATAAACTTTTAACTATAATATAGAAACTGATGTAGGTTGACATGACAGCCATGTATCTTACTGTATTACATACCCTTGCCCAAACTATTTCCATCTCAATTTGACCATGCTTTAAGGAAAGACGTTTTCTTTCTACACACTTTCAGAGAAACCTATATTTTTGTCTTTGATGGGAGGTAGTGGAGGTTAAATGAGAAGAATGAGTTTATATTCAAAATTATAAATAAAAAATATACAAAAATTCTGAGTACACAGAGATACGGGCATCTTTTAGCAGAGACCATGAACGTCCTATGAATGGAATGATTTGTTTTGACTGAAATTATATCCATTA
>SJYC01128952.1:0-18970 GCA_006408675.1 Madoqua kirkii | reverse complement strand
GAGTACCTGTTGTAACCAGTATTTTAAAATACAGCACTGAATTTAAGGCAATTCAAAATGAACAAAAGGAGAAAAACTATTAGATATGAAGTGTCCTTCACACTTTACCTACTCTAATTTGAAATACCATTCATTGTACTAACTTTCTTCACAAGAAAGATGGACTATCTTTTGCATGTTTTACAAATTCTAACAAGAGGTAAGAAATAATTTAAAATTTTGCTTTTCAGTCTGGCAAAAAAATAAATCAGAAGCTAAACATTGTACTTAACTTAAAAACTTTTTCAGTCTGACTCATACCCTAAAGATTTTAGAAAGAACATCTTTATTATTGAAATGTTGATAGGCTCGACACAAAGACTGTTACAAGAGATAAGGAAGGATACTACATAATGATCAAGGGATCAATCCAAGAAGAAGACATAACAATTGTAAATATTTATCCACTCAACATAGGAGCATCTCACTACATAAGGCAAATGCTAACAGCCATAAAAGAGGAAATCGACAGTAACACAATGATAGTGGGGGATCTTTAACAGCCACTTACACCAATGGACTTTGAACTGTGGTGTTGAAGAAGACTCTTGAGAGTCCCTTGGACTGCAAGGAGATCCACCCAGTCCATCCTAAAGGAACTCAATCCTGAATATTCATTGGAAGGACTGATGCTGAGGCTGAAACTCTAATAATTTGGCCACCTGATGCGAAGAACTGACTCCTTAGAAAAGACCCTGATGCTGGGAAAGATTGAAGGCAGGAGAAAGGGATGACAGAGGATGAGACAGTTGGAGAGCATCATCAACTCAATGGACATGAGTTTGAGCAAGCTCCAGGAGATGGTGAAGGACAAGGGAAGCCTGGCATGCTGCAGTCCATGGGACTGCAAAGAGTTGGACACGTATGAGCAACTGATGAACAACATCACCAATGGACAGATATGAAATTACAAGGGAACACAAGCATTAAATGACACATCAGACCAGATAGACTTAGTTGATGTGTAAAAGTGTTCCATTCAAAAGTAACAGAATACCCTTTCTTCTCAAGTGCACATGGGACATTCTCCAGGATGGATCATGCCTTGGTCACAAATCAAACCTCAGTAAATTTAAGAAAACTGAAATCATATCAAGTATCTTTTCTGACTATAATGCTATGAGATTAGAATACAGGAAAAAAACAACTACAAAAAAGAACAAACACATGGAGGCTAAATAGTATGCTACTAAATAACAACCAATGGATCATTTCAATATATACTAATTAATAAATGTGGTGCACCACACTAACAAACTGGAGAATAAAAATCATATGATAATCTCAACAGATACAGAAAAAGCTTTTGACAAAAGTCAAAATCCATTTATGGTAAAAACTCTCCAGAAAGTGGAGGTAGAGGGAACATACCTCAACCTAATAAAAGCTATGTATGACAAACCCACAGAAAATATGAAGAAATGAAAGCGTTTCCTCTAGGATCCCATTTACCATCACAACAAAAAGAATATAATACTTAGGAATAAACCTATCTATAGAACTTAAAGACCTGTACTCAGAAAACTATAAGATACCAGTGAAAGAAATCAAAGATAACACAAACAGATGGAGAGATACAGCATGTTCTTGGATCAAAAGAATCAATACTGTGAAAATGACTATACTATTCAAAGAAATCTACAGATTCAATGCAATCCCTATCAATTACAAATGGTATTTTACTCAGAACAAAAAATTTTACAATATGTGTAGAAACACAGACAACCACAAATAGCCAAAGCAATCTTGAGAAGCCAGAGGAGCTGGAGGAATCAGGCTCCTGACCTCAGACTATACTACACAGCTACAGTAATCAAAACAGTATGGTTCCAGCACAAAAACAGAAAAATAGATCAATGGAACATACAGAAAGTGCAGAGACACACTCACACACTGACAGTCACTTTATCTATGAAAAAGGAGACAAGATTATTCAATGGAGAAAAGACAATCTCTTCAATAATTTATTCTGGAAAAATTGGCCAGATATTGATACATGTAAAAGAATGAAATCAGAACACTCCCTAACATCACATGCAAACAAATCTCAAACTGGATTAAAGACCTAAAAGTAAGGCTGGACACTATAAAACTTATAGAGAAAACCATAGGTAGAACACTCTTTAACATAAACTGCAGCAAGATTTTTAATCTACCTCCTAGGAGAAGGCACTGGCAACCCACTCCAGTCCACTCTTGCCTGGAAATTCCCATGGACAGAGGAGTCTGGTGGGCTACAGTCTGTAGGGTTGCTAAGAGTCGGACACGACTCAGCGACTTCCCTTCCACTTTAAACTTCCATGCATTGGAGAAGGAATGGCAACCCACTCCAGTGTTCTTGCCTGGAGAATCCCAGGGACAGAGGAGCCTGATGGGCTGCCATCTATGGGGTCGCACAGAGTTGGACATGACTGAAGCGACTTAGCAGCAGCAGCAACAGCAGAGTAATGAAAATAAAAACAAAAATAAACAAATGGGACCTAATTAAACTTAAAAGTTTTTGCACAGCAAAGGAAGCCATAAGCAAAATGAAAAGATAAATCTCAAAATGGGATAAAAATTACTGCCAACAAAGCAAAACAAAGGATTAATCTCCAAAATATACAAACAGCTCTGCCACTCAAAAAAAAAAAAAAAGATGGGCAGATGATCTAAATAAGAATCAAACCACTGAGTCACATCACATGGTTTTTCTAAGAACTATACTAGAAATAAGGGACTTCCCTGGTGGCTCAGACGGATAAGCGTCTGTTTACAGTGTGGGAGACTTGGGTTCGATCTCTCGGTTAGGAAGATCCCCTGGAGAAGGAAATGGCAATCCACTCTAGTACTATTGCCTGGAAAATCCATGGACAGAGGAGCCTGGCAGGCTATAGTACATGGGGTCACTCGGACACGACTGAGCGACTTCACTTTCACTTTCATACTAGAAATACACAAAAAAAAATGTTACAAGGCTCTGTATTATTACAACTAACTGGCAAAATAAATCAACACTCTCTCAAAAAGAAAAACAATTCTTAAAGTTTCCAAAATCCAGCTTCCCTGTTGGCTCAGTGGTAAAGAATCTCCCTGCCAATGCAGGAGACACGTTTGATCCCAATCCAGGAAAATCCTACATTCCTCAGAGCAACTAAGCCCATGTACTACAACCATTGGGTCTATGCTCTAGAGCCCATGAGCCACAACTACTAAAGACCTCACACCTAGAGCACATACTCCACAACAAAGAAGCCACCACAATGGGAAGCCCACGCGTTGCAGCTAGAGAAAATCCCATGCAGCAATGAAGAGGCAGTGAAGCCAAAAATTGAAAAAAAAGAAAAAAATTTCCAAAATCAAAGTACTTACCAAAGGAAAAAAGATGAGTTACAGGAAGCTGTATGGATCTTGTCTCTTTTTTAAAGAATTCACAATCTACAACGAACTGGAATATAAAACATTGATTAGGAAAAAATAGAATTAAATTTATAGTAAAATATCTTCGTTTGATATCTGAGTAGAAAATAAAAATCTATAAACTTCAGTTTTGAAGAAGGTATTCTATTGTCTATTATAGTCCAACTCTCAAGCTATATTTAGGGGACATGAATTCCTCAAGGAGAGATGCTAAGCTATAAAAATTTGGTGAAAAATCTTAATAAATTATTAGAGGGTCATATCTATAAGAGCAGATGTACAGCACAGTTTTCTTGTAGTTAGTCTTAGGTGTTTGTAGAAAAGGGACCATAAAAGATGGATAAAGACATTAAGAGCAAAATTTAATTCAAGATTAATTAAGAATTTAGATAACATATCCCCAAATACTTTCAGTCAAAATAAAATGTGATTTTATTCCATCTTTAAAAATATCCATATTTATTATGTTTCTACAGTCTAATTGGACTACAAAAGACTTTTGGAGACATACTCCATTCATTTATAGATGCTTAATGCTATTCATGTTAAGATTATGTCTAATCTTACATGAGGTTAAATAGTAATTATAGTAAAGAGGTTCACTGGGTACAAAGAAAAAGAAATGCTATCTCAAAAAAAGTAAACTGAAAATGTGACATCTCCATCACTGCAATTTCCATAATGACATTTCTTGTCTAATAACATTTCCACAGTAGCATAAGGATCTTCATTCTCAGTTGTCTATAACAGAACAGTTTCATTAAAATTGTTTCCACAATCCAACTAAATGACTCTAATCTATACGAGCTGAGGAAGAAATTAATCTGATGCCTAACTGTAGCTAGCAAGTAGTTTGCAATGCACAGTTAAGTAAAAAGCCAGTGGGGTCTATCTATCTTAGGCTTTTCTAGTAACTACATCTTGGACTATATTTTAAGCTGTGTTATTTTGTTTGGGTGGAATTTTGATTGTTTTCAAAAATGAAATACAGATGAGGGAAGATGCTACTAGAATGCACACACATAGGGAAACAAAAGAAAAAAAATTTACTAAGGGCCTCTGCTTTTATTTTTCCTTCTTTAATTAGGAGGCAAAGAATACAGTCAGATATTTCCATTATAGAAAACAGCCATTATAAGATTAGAGAAATCATTTATAGAGCACAACTATTCATTATATTTTTACAGATGTCTTTAGCTGAGACACTGCTGAGATAGGTAGAAATTTTTAATCACTTTAACAGGTAAATAAAATAATACAAATTTTATTATTGCTTTAAAAATTTGGCCATTTCTTTACGGAATAAGCCTTTATCCAAGAAAGAATTCATGAATCTGTCTCTGAAATATACAGGTAAGTAAATTTCTAATGGAGTTAATTCTGTTTTCTGTAGTTAAATAATGCAGGTAATTCCATATTTACATTTGGAAAACTATATTAAGACAATCAGTTGACTCAAAAAGTTTTTAAACTGCCTATTTAAATACATATATCCTTCTGGTGATGGGTTGTAACAGACCTGTCTCTTATACACATCTAGATGTGTATAAGAGACAGCTTTTGCATCTTATAGAGCACAACTATTCATTATATTTTTACAGATGTCTTTAGCTGAGACACTGCTGAGATAGGTAGAAATTTTTAATCACTTTAACAGGTAAATAAAATAATACAAATTTTATTATTGCTTTAAAAATTTGGCCATTTCTTTACGGAATAAGCCTTTATCCAAGAAAGAATTCATGAATCTGTCTCTGAAATATACAGGTAAGTAAATTTCTAATGGAGTTAATTCTGTTTTCTGTAGTTAAATAATGCAGGTAATTCCATATTTACATTTGGAAAACTATATTAAGACAATCAGTTGACTCAAAAAGTTTTTAAACTGCCTATTTAAATACATATATCCTTCTGGTGATGGGTTGTAACAGACCCATAGAAATCATGAAAGACCTAAGTTATTATCCTTGTGAGACTGGGTGTGCAACAACTAGAGTCAGCAGTGTTACTTTCCAAAGAGTGTCCACCAGTATTTATCAGGCTGCTGCTGCTGCTAAGTCACTTCAGTCATGTCCGACTCTGTGCGACCCCATGGACAGCAGCCCACCAGGCTCCCCCGTCCCTGGGATTCTCCAGGCAAGAACACAGGAGTGGGTTGCCATTTCCTTCTCCAATTCAGGAAAGTGAAAAGTGAAAGTGAAGTCGCTCAGTCGTGCCCAACTTTTCGCGACCCCATGGACTGCAGCCTTCCAGGCTACTCTGTCCATGGGATTTTCCAGGCAAGAGTACTGGAGAGGGGTGCCATTGCCTTCTCCGTATTAGGCTGCTAAGACTGGCTATTTGAGAAAGGCTCATTAATTTCTTGGAATAACCAGAGAAGGCCTTGTTTGGGAAGACGTTAAATTCATTCAAAACCAACTTACCTGAAAGAAAAACCCTTAAAGAGAGCTTTTAGTACTGAAGATGCTGAATTACCTCTCACTTGAGCTAAGCAAAACAAAACAATGAATCCATTACAAGGTACTCGTGAGACTCAATCTTTGAGATGACTCCTACCTACATCCTCTTTGCTTTTTTCCTTTAAATATTTCTACTGATTTTGGCCCAAAATCTCATTAACTTTTTTATGCAAGAAACATTTTGAATGTATATGTGGTGGTCACTAAAGATTTCACTTCACTAAAGGTTTCGGATGCAGAGTAAAACTCATTTAGTCCTTACTCTCAATAAGTTCATACGATGGTATGGCAATAAAGACATAATTTAGTATAAAATATTCCTCAAAGAACTTATGAACAAAATATGGGACTAAGTAAGAGGTTATTGGAGTAGTCTAGGAAAGGAAAACAGGGCACACTTAGGTTAGATGTTGAAGGATAAGTCTGTTGGGTAAAATGTGGCAAGGGTCTTTTACCTCCACCTTCTTTCCTTGCCTACTTCTCTCAGAAATTACTATCCTTTCATTTCTGCTCCCACTGCACGACTACAAGCCTGCCAGACCCCTTAACAGTGCCTGGTCTGCCTGGTTTCTAGTCTGTCCTATACCAAAAATAGATTCATTGTCCAAAACAAATAGTTCTGATCCCATTACTACCATGGTGAAAAATCTTTTGGTTCCCTTCTGGCTTCTGAATCTTCCAATGAAGGACTTCCACAAAATGGCCATGAACTACTTTTCCAGACTTTTCTTCCACTACTTTTCTTCTATCCATGGTAGCTCTCCTTTTAAAACTATTTACTTATTCACTATTTTCCAAACATACCCTACACCTTCCATGTTCTCATTTTACTATTTATGTCTCAAAGGTGTTGTTCATTATAACTTTCTGCAATATGTTACTACTGAGCATCTGGAATATGGCTAATACAACTAAGGATCTAAATTTTTACTTTTATTTAAGTTTAATTAATTTAACTTTAAATAGTCGTATGTGCTAATGGTTCCCAAAGTAGACAGCCCAGGTCTGGAATACTCAATCTATCTATAAAAACACTAACTAACCTTTAAGGTAATTTTAAATAGCACCTGAAACTAACGTCTTTTCTGATTTCATCAGTCAGTGATATCTTCCCCTTTTAACGCTTTTCAAGGATTTCCAATATTCTGATTTGTATTATACATTTTTGGGTACCTCTTTCATTTTCACCCTTACCCTGGCTATCAAATATATTTCCATCCCTCTACCAACAAACAGTATGTAAGCTTTTTGAGAACATGGTTCATGTCCTCCTCTTTTGTGTGCCTCCTATGATTCCTGGCACAGTTTATGCACATAAAAAGGTACTCAATAATTAACATATTGAAAGACTGATAAAGTAGAAATAATTCCCACTTGAAACAAAGAGACTTGGGTTTATTCTGCTTAGTTCAAGTCAGAGTAGATGATCCCAATGATTTAAACAGTCTTAGGTGGATCAACCCAGCCACTATTTTAGATGTTTTAGATAAGCACTATGCTGAAGAATGTATCAAAAAATGACTTAAATACTTAGCATAAGTATCCCAGAAACATTCTGATAACAGACTCTTGCTTGTTACCTTACTTCCATGAATAGATGGTACATAAACAACAAGATGAGACAAAGATGGATAGTCTTGAAGTCTTAACGTCAGAGACTAAAAAAAGATGAAAAAAAAAAGCTGATTTTATTTAGGATATACAGAGCTTAACACATGTTAAAAGATAAATTACAAACCCATTTCTTACTTAGTATGTTACAAAAAAACTGACTTCAAACTTTATGTTCAGTACTTCATAAAATGCCCATGTTTACATCTTCAGGTCAATGAACCTGCTGAATGTCAAATTTCTAATATTTATGTTAATATGGACTGCCAAAAATATTCCCTGAACTATATTGCTTCAAGTAAAACAAATGAAATGTAACACTAAATTAATTATCTTACAAAATTATTTCCAGATGTGGTTTCTTATAATTTGTCTACTTGTTTTGTATAATATAACAGCATGATTTCTACACTGATTTTGGTGGTATATGACAAAGAACACTCAACAGTTGAATAGATGCTCAATATGACAGGACAATTTCAACTTAATCTGAAATGACTGTGATCTAGCCCACGTAATAAACAGTTGCTGGCTAATGATGTATGAACATCATCCCTTGGAACTTATTCAGTAAGTTATATGAATGAACTACGCAAGTCTAACAACACACCTCACCAAACGAGCATCTCTTCTGTTCTCAAAGCTAAGGCCATATCTTACAGTCTATACTTTGAGGAATGCCTAAATAGGAGATTGGTCTATTTAATGAAAAGCCACCAAACATAGCTTTCAAGGTTTTTTTTTTCTGACAATAGATGTGGGAAATGGGAGTAAGTTATATGTTGCAACAATCTTACGCACTAAGAAATTCCTGCACTTAACATTCTCCACTGTTCTTCAGGAGCACCCTTGTGGGCAATCTGGACTGAGAACCTGAAGCACATTATCACGAGTGGTCCTCAAACAACCTGACCAGATTCACCTGGGAGTCCTTATTAAACTCATGGGCTGCATCTCAACTTAGGAAAGTCTCTATAGCCGACTTACATATTCTAATGTAAATTAAAAGGTGACAGGGGCTTCAGTTAAATCCCTGGGTCAGGAAGATTCTCAGGAGTAGGAAATGGCAACCCACTCCAGTATTCTTGCCTGGAAAATTCCATGGACAGAAGAGCCAGGCAAGCTACAATTGAAAAGAGTCAGACACAACTTAGCAGCTGAACACACACGTACGTGCTTGTGTGTTCAGTCATGTTCAGTCATGTTCTTGGCAACCCCATGGACTATAGCCTGCCAGACTCCTCTGTCCATGGAATTTTCCAGGCAAGAATACTAGAGCAGGTTGCCATTTCCTCCTTCAGGGGATCTTCCGGCCCAGGGATCAAACCCAGTCTCTTGCATTGGCAGGCAGATTCTTTACCACGGTGCCACCTGGGAAGCCAGAGCTTGTGCACACACACAGACACACACGCGAAAGGACCACACAAGCCAAAGCCCCAGGCAACTGAAACCAACCAGATAAATAGTAGACAATACGAAAGATAAATTAATTAGAAAGAACCATGGTTATCTGTGTAGCTATCCACTCTCAGAGCTTTTGGTACTCTCAAGAATTTTTTTTCTCAAGAATTTTTTTTTCAGGTCAGTCAGTCAGTTCAGCTACTCAGTTGTGTCTGACTCTGTGACCCCATGGACTGCAGCACTCCAGGCCTTCCTGTCCATCACCAACTCCTGGCGTTTACTCAAACCCATGTCCACTGAGTCCGTGATGCCATCCAACCATCTCATCCTGTCGTCCCCTTCTCCTCCTGCCTTCAGTCTTCCAATTTTTCAGATCAGAATACTTTAAAGATATCAGAGTGTCAAAGTACATTTACTTACAAAGTTAAGCTCCCATATAGTTATAAAATCAGTAGGAATTTGGCACTATTTATGAAATTCTACATTGACAGGTAAGGTTAATACAAAGTTTGAAAATTTTTCAGTGTTTTAAAAATAAAAATTACCTTAATGCTAAGGCAACACACATAAAAAATCAAATACCAGTGTTTGGATGGCAGAAACCCTTCAAGTTGTGCTGCTGTGTGTGAGGCAAAGCTGTGGTGCTACATTTAATTTAAGCAAAAGAGTGACAAAGGTAACTTTTCTCATATAACTTGGATTTCTTTCCAAAGGTAACTGCTTTGTTTTTAGCAATACGTCCATTTGGGCTTGTGAAATTGTTGGTGTGCAGTGGTTTGTGTATTTTTAGAAACTTCTTCACTGTACCATGACAGATAAGCTCCATATGATTGGTGCTCTGAAGGCCCTAAACTGCTTTGCTAGAGGATTCCATCTATTTATTAACAATTCAGTCAGCAGAGGTGTTCAAAATGGTATGATTCTCATGTGACATTACCCTTATTGAGAAGATATAAATAAGAATAGAACTCACAAAATTATTTTACTTCAATCTTTCAACTTCATGTCAAAGTAACTGTGTGTTTTTTATAAATGGCTAACACACACAAATGTATATACGTAATTTTGACTTTCATTATAATGGAAAAGTTTACTTGCATCTCAGTAAAGATGCAAGTAACTAAGAATAACTAAGATAGCAGAAAATTATAATCCTTCCTTTCTAACTTCTCTCTTCCACTTTTCTCCTCAAATCCAGCAGGCTTTTAATGCCACCCAGCACTTTCTTATAGCATCCGCTATAAAAAGTAAGCAGCGGGAAGAACTTTTTTCTACTGCTCAGCCAGCTGTTTCTTACATTTAGAAAAAAATAACACAGGGGACTAAAACTATGTGAATACATTGTTTATTTTTTGAGACTAAAAAAATAATACAAAAATACTATGATTTAAGAGTTAACTTTAAAAAAACAGTAATAAAATAACATTTTATCAGGTTTTTAATCATTTTTTAAAATATAAATTTATTTATTTTAATTGGAGGCTAATTACTTTACAATATTGTATTGGTTTTGCCATACCTCAACATGAATTCGCCACGGGTGTATACGTGTTCCCCATCCTGAACCCCCCCTCCCACCTCCCTCCCCATACCATCCCTCTGGGTCATCATTTATTTCTTTCTAACTCCTTAATTGGGCTTTCACAGTAGCTCAGTGGTAAAGAACCCATCTGCTATGCAGGAGTCAAAGGAGACGTGGATTCGATCCCTGAGTCAGGAAGCTCCCTCAAGGGGATGGCAACCCACTCCAGTATTCTTGCCTGGAAAATCCCATGGACAGAGGAGCCTGGTGGGCTACAGTCCATAGGGTTGCAAGGAGTCGGACACGACTAAAGCAGCTTAGCACGCACAACTCTTAAATTACAGACTGAAGAGGATATCCAAACTGAAAATTGAAGGAAATATTTAATATACCTTATGAATGATTTGTTAGGAAGTACATTCTATTACTTTTGTTTTTGTTTTGCTCCTGTGTAGACAGTCAGAACTAGTGAGAGACCTTAAAAATGTTCTTGTGAGTGAGATCAGTTATTTGTCATATCAAAACAAAGCTACACGAATAAATATGCACAAAGTAAGATTGACCAAAGCAACAGAAAATAAATCACTGCAATCACTCCAAAGTCAAGTGTAAGAGACTTGCAATTATTCATTTTGTCATCATTCCTCTCCTTGGTATAATACAGACTTGACTATATATACAGATAAACAAACATTCATGAGGATAAATAACTGGAGTTGGGAGATGGCCAAGATCAACCAGAGGACTTCACTTTCAACTGTATGAATATAGTATTCACTATCACAATATTTTTTGACAACATATTTTAAAGTATAGATTTATTTGAAGACTAAACCTACCAATTCTGGCACATGATTATCAGTGTAATAAATACAATGTTGAAATTAGAACAGACATTTTCTAATATCAAATTTTAGAACTGTTCTATTTTTCAACAACAAATTTTGTTGAGTATGCAAATTAACCTTTTGTAAAGACTGCTGACCTGCCACAACTGCTTAAGGAAATCACTAGCAATTATTAAATAAATTCTATGGAACCTCAGATAAAAGGAGATAGTTACTGAAGGGCTTAGCCACAGATAATAGTGAAATTGAAATCTGTTTTGTGTCTTTTTGTGATGCTTACTTCCCAAAACAAATTCTGAGTATACTCAACTTAGTATTTTAAGACAGACCGTTCTAAACAAACTCTCAAATTAAATCTTAAAATGTATCTATCTCTTGTTATGATCCTATAACATATAGATTTAATTTTATTTAGGAATGGTGACTTGTTTTCATCTATGAAGAGATGTGTATAAGAGACAGCATTATATTTTTACAGATGTCTTTAGCTGAGACACTGCTGAGATAGGTAGAAATTTTTAATCACTTTAACAGGTAAATAAAATAATACAAATTTTATTATTGCTTTAAAAATTTGGCCATTTCTTTACGGAATAAGCCTTTATCCAAGAAAGAATTCATGAATCTGTCTCTGAAATATACAGGTAAGTAAATTTCTAATGGAGTTAATTCTGTTTTCTGTAGTTAAATAATGCAGGTAATTCCATATTTACATTTGGAAAACTATATTAAGACAATCAGTTGACTCAAAAAGTTTTTAAACTGCCTATTTAAATACATATATCCTTCTGGTGATGGGTTGTAACAGACCCATAGAAATCATGAAAGACCTAAGTTATTATCCTTGTGAGACTGGGTGTGCAACAACTAGAGTCAGCAGTGTTACTTTCCAAAGAGTGTCCACCAAGTATTTATCAGGCTGCTGCTGCTGCTAAGTCACTTCAGTCATGTCCGACTCTGTGCGACCCCATGGACAGCAGCCCACCAGGCTCCCCCGTCCCTGGGATTCTCCAGGCAAGAACACAGGAGTGGGTTGCCATTTCCTTCTCCAATTCAGGAAAGTGAAAAGTGAAAGTGAAGTCGCTCAGTCGTGCCCAACTTTTCGCGACCCCATGGACTGCAGCCTTCCAGGCTACTCTGTCCATGGGATTTTCCAGGCAAGAGTACTGGAGAGGGGTGCCATTGCCTTCTCCGTATTAGGCTGCTAAGACTGGCTATTTGAGAAAGGCTCATTAATTTCTTGGAATAACCAGAGAAGGCCTTGTTTGGGAAGACGTTAAATTCATTCAAAACCAACTTACCTGAAAGAAAAACCCTTAAAGAGAGCTTTTAGTACTGAAGATGCTGAATTACCTCTCACTTGAGCTAAGCAAAACAAAACAATGAATCCATTACAAGGTACTCGTGAGACTCAATCTTTGAGATGACTCCTACCTACATCCTCTTTGCTTTTTTCCTTTAAATATTATATATTTGAAGCAATTCTGAAAGTATAATTTGAATATACCTTATGTTAAGAAAATGAACATCAAAGGCCTTTTGTTTAAAACACTTACCACATAGATGTGCTGTTTATGCAGCCAAAAATCCAACTATTTGTATCCTATTGATTAATAACACAAGCAAAACACAATATTATAGAAAATAACTATATAAAATAAGCATTTCACTGTTTATGATATAGGGTCAGTAGGCATAATGAAACATAAAATAATAACTTGCTATTCGGGAATGTATTCAAAATGGTCTCAAAAGTCAAACAGGTCAATGGTAGGCAAAGAAGTCCAAAGTTAACACAGACAGATAAGCAAGTAACCTGGAGCAGCAGTACGAGAGATGAAATGATGGGTAATCTTTTCACAGCATATTGCTAAGCACGTCTGATTTCTGAACAAACATTTAGAGTTCAGCAATGTCCACATTTTAATTAGATAGAAATTACAAAGAAAGCGATCTACATTTTAACAAAAAAAAACAAAAATGAACTACAAGTGGACTTTCATACAAAGAGGGGGGGAAAAAGCCAGAGTCAAGCCAAGTAATTAAACATAATAATCTAATAGAGCTTTTTAGTTTATCATTTGAGTTCTCATTTGATTACAAGACAGGTAACTTTTATGCAACTGAGACTGTGCTTGGATTGAAACACAATTCCAAGGGTTTAAGACTAAAGCTTAGTTGTTACTTTATTAGTGCAGACTGTGAATACTGCAGAGATGGTTGTGGTATTTTAACAATACTACATATACAACTTCAGTTATTTAAAAGCACTATGATCAAAGATTGTCACTTCAACTTTTAATGAAGTAGTAAGAGCAGTGCTCCAAGATCTAACAATACTGAACTCCTACCAGGGCATAAGAGAATAAGAAAACACTGCTGAGGCAGCACAACTTTTCCCCTTAGTATCTCTTAGTATATAGACAGGGCAATAAAAGTATCAACCCTTTCATTCCACTAGTATTTATAAAACCTAATCCAGAGCCAAGGAATTATGCTAAGCCCTCAACAAAAATGATGAATCAAGTAGATTGAGTCTCTGCCCCCATGGAGTTTAAATAAAATTTTAAGATATTTTTCAAGAATATAGAAAAGCAAGTTGAAAGAAAACAAGAACAATGTGGTACTTCTCTGCTCTCCACTGCTGACAAAAATACTTGTCTGACTTCTTCATCAGTTATCTGTGCTTCCCAGTACAAAAGCATGACAAAACAAGGCAACAGAAGAGAACTGCATGGGCCTAGACAAAGAAATCCTAGCAACCTCTCGATCCAACTCATTTGTACAACTGGTTTTCGCAGCTACTAAAATAGCCTATATCAAAGATAGCCTTTATTATGAAAACTGCCAATATTCCAAACTACTTACTTTGGTATCTAGGGAATTCTGATTCAGTCACTAACAGATTGAATACAGTGTTATTCAAACCAACCCTAAGACAGTGTTGTTAAAACCTAGAAGGTATCAAAAGAACAACTTCAGGTTATCTAGTAAACACTCTTACCTCAGCTAATTATAAAGCTTGTATTAAAAATCAGAGAAAAAGTCACTCAGGATTTGCTAAATCCTGAAGTATACAGAAATGAAAACACTACTTGATCATAAGATTTGTAGATCTAAAAAAATATCTATCTATGGTAAAAAAAAAAAAAAAAAAAACAGCTTCAACAGCTGCTAAAATCATTAGATGGAGGACTGACTAGAAACTTTATGATGGATCATGCCAGTAAGACCTGAGTTCACTGACAAATCAGCGCACTGATTTTTTTTGTCACTCAAAGTGGGACAACCACTTACCTACTGATGTGGTAAGTATGCGGCTCTACTTATAAAAACACTCCCACCAAAAAAAAAATTTATTCAAGATTCTAGATCTACCTACCTACCAGTTTACAGAAAACGTAATGGATAGAAATACATGTTAAAAGATACCACAAGAATACAATCAACTAAACCCAAAACAAATACATGGCATGGGAGGAAAAAAGAGGGGACTGTTATAAAATAGACATAAGATCTATGAGTCAAATGCCATGCATGTACTTTTTAGATTCTAATTCAAACAAGCCAACTTAAAACTGAGATGAACAAAGGAAAATTGAACATGGGCTAGATACCAAATGACATTAAGGAATATGTAATTACCTTTGGTGGATAAAATAATGATATAATAATGTGTAAAATTCTTATCTGTTAGAAAGACTAAAATATGTATGTATAAAATGATAAAATACCTGAATTTTGCTTTAAAAATGCTTCAGTCAAAAAAAGTGAGGAAGGGTTAAATCAAATTAGAATGGCAGAGTGCTGATAACTGTTAAAGCTGTGTAACAGTCATATTCTACTTTTATATGTTTGAAAACTTCTATGACAAAAATTGAAAAGATTTTTAAAAATTCCCCATATATCCATGAATCTTATTACAGAAAAGGGATCCTCCAATGAACCAAACAGATAAATCTGCACTTTAGCAAAGATTTTTCTCAATATAATAATGCCATTTTTATTTGGAATAGTGTGGATGTTTAAGCCATCACCCTCAGGTCCAGATTCTCTTGGGATAAACTGTTCATCCAAATTTTAGGCTGAGAGACGCATAACTGTGGCAAATCCACTAAAATTAGTATTCACTATTATCTAGCCCACAATGCCTGCCTACCAATCTTCTAAAGACTTTATTATATATCAAATGGCAGTATCAACCAACCAAGTGACATATTAGATCCTAGTCCTAAAAAATACAAATAATCCAACAAAAGGAAATGAGGAACTTAAATTCTGAAAGATGTAAATATCAAGTGAAGAATCCTAAGATATGAGGGAAAAAAATCAGAATAGAAAGCAAAGCATCCAAATTGGGAGACAAATTTCTGAAAGCAAGAGTGTTGATAAATTATTATCTAACGTATTTGTAGCATAGTAGGTACTCATTAAAAAGAAATAAACAAAATCATCATACTGACATTGTAAATCTGGGTAACACTGTCACAAAAAGTTACTAAACTACTTTAGAGAAAATTTGGTATAAAATGTACTCCAAATTTCAGTATGGGAGTCAATGGAAAAACAAGATTTACTTTATAAAACAGAGAACAGTTTTGCTTAAATGTATCTATTCTATAAAGTACTAACATGATTTTAGAACTAAAGAAACTCTGAACTGAATTCCTTCATCCTAAACACAATGAAACTAAGGTAGAAAGGGTGAAAAACCTAAGCTAGAGGTAAAGTACCAGCTAACAGTATACCAGTTACAGAAACACTTTGATCAGTACTTTTCAATCAATACTCTCAGTCCAAGATAAATGTTTTACCATTAAATGGGTTTAATAATAGTTCATAGCTAAAGATGAGACCCATTAAGCTGAATTTTAAAAATAAACAATAGTCAGCCTTTAAAATTTACATAAAAGTGTACCAACTATCTTACCAGCATGGTGCTCTGACAATAGACATGAGTGTAGATTTTTCTATGATTTGCAAGGGGAAATGTAAAATATATCTTATCAGATTCCTAAAAACAGAGGGAAAACACAATAAAGCTATTGTGAGAGTAATTTCATAATTCAAAAATTCAGACAAAGTAATAAATAATTACTCTAATGAATTCTAATGAATTATTTTAATTCTATCATTCTTGGTATTGAGAACCATTACTCTAGGGATGAAAAGACACAGATGCAAACAGTACAAACTCTGTACACCTGAACTTGTCTTGGAAGCATCAGCATGAATGCATGCTTTTTTTGTTTGGGTTTGGTTTTTGGCCTTATGACTGGACATTTCTTAGCTCTGTTCACTGGAAAGGCCTTAGAAATGATAACTCACTACTCATAACACTTTAAGTGCCCAAGTTACGGTTTTTAGATATTGTTTACCAAAAACTAGGGAGAGCTACTTTGAGAAAAAGCCAGATTCAAGGTCCAGGACAGGAAATGTTACATATGAGCTAAAATACTATCTCATACTAGAGTGAGGAAAACATCAAAGACAACTAGAGAGCAGCTATATCAAAAAGATGCAGGAGCCTGGCTTCCACTGGTCAAAGACAGAATAGTTTTAATAGCAATTTTAGTATCAAAGATAGGACAATTTTAGTATTTTAGTTTAGACAGAAACACAAAAATGTCTGAGCTCATAATAACACTAGAGGAAACCACCCCACCCCCAAAAAATCTTATGAGCAGTGATGGAGGGTGTTGGTGAGCTAACTCACTATTCTGAAAACCAGTCAATATAATATCCAAAGATAAAAAGAATTATCATTTTTTTCTTCATTAACTATTTGCTCCACTCTAGATAAATTTAGTAGATGAGAAGTTTTCTATATAGTATTTCGGTTAATAATGAAGGAATAATCAAACCATAGTCTTATTACTTTTGTAATAAATGAATTAATGACTCTATGCCTTCTTTATCAATAACAGCTTCTAACATCACAAAAAGAGAGTCTAGTAAAAAGAAAAGCAAAACAAAAATGTGAATCTGATGAAGCATCTAGACTCAACTACCAAGTCACAGGAAGGAGTAGGCAAAGGAATATATGGAATGACACTACAGGAATGTAATCAGCAAAATCAAGACTGTGAAACTCTGGGACAAATGACTTATTCTTTCAACAAATAAACCGCAAGGAAAAAAAAGGGTAAAGGAGATATTAGAAATTTAAAGAGGAGTAAGAGATATATCAACAAATAATATGTAGATTTGTTTGTACCCTGATTTAAGCAAACTGGAAAACAAGGAAACAATTTAAAAAATTGACAGTTATGATAAAACTAGAAAATTGAATACTGACTAGATCTTAGGGAATTATTACTAAACTGATTTAATATGGGAAAAGACAAGTGGTTATCTTCTTTAAAAAGTCTAACTTTGAAAGAGAAATACTAAAATATTTTGGAAAAAAACTGTTAAATCCATTGGTGGTATACTTACATTGTAAGCCACATATGTCCATTTGGACACTTTTACTGGAACCCACATAGATGTTCCTAAGGTAAAAGAAATTATTTGGCTTTACATACATATTAAAAACAAAATTTACCAGCAAAAGATATGCTATTAAACCAGAAGACTAAAGAATGATACTAAGAAACTAAGTCAATAATGTAGCATTGACTTTATGTGGCTGTCAGAACAGGCAATTAACTCTTAAACTTAGCTACTGTCATATTATCTTCAGTAGAAAATTTTTATCAGCAATGTTACATATCACTTTTTAATCTTTTCCCTTAGTCAAGAACCTCATAAGAAATCAATACAGGGAAACAAAATATAATAGGATTAAACAACAGAAGCATTACAAAGAGTTTGTTTGCTAATGAAAAATTTACCTAAAATAATACCAAAACTATACTTAAAATTAAAATGTTATTACTACCAACCTGTTAAGTCAGAAATTATTGATGGATTTTCCTCAAAGTGTTTTGCTGGGTGTCTTATAAAATGGTGATTCAAAACCGACAATTTCTTCTTGGGATTTTGAGTTATCTAGAAAGAACATTGATACATTCTGTATCCTTTTATATCCAATGTGATGACCTAATGAAACTTTGTTTCAAGTGTGGATTCTTTACCAGCTGAGGCACCAGGGAACTTCCAATAATAATAAAGTCAACAGTTAACTCTGGTCCAGGCACTCTTCTAAGTGCTTGCTGCTTCTGCTGCTAAAATGCTTCAGTCGTGTCCGACTCTGTGCAACCTCATAGACGGCAGCCCACCAGGCTCCCTAGTCCCAGGGATTCTCCAGGCAAGAACACTGGAGTGGGTTGCCATTTCCTTCTCCAACGTGTGAAAGTATAAAGTGAAAGTGAAGTTGCTCAGTCGTGCCCAACTTTTCGCGACCCCATGGACTGCAGCCCACCAGGCTCCTCCGCCCATGGGATTTTCCAGGCAAGGGTATTGGAATGGGGTGACAGTGCCTTCTCTGGTTCTAAGTGCTTAACCTGAGACTAATTATGCTTTGAGTTAGAGTTCCCTTGTATGTATGTTTTTCTTCCTAAACTGAATGCTTCTTGAGAAGCAGGGAAACATCCTAACATTTTAGTGTCTAATGTTTAGTAAAAATATCCTAACATTTTATTGTCAAATATTTAGTCTAGTCTATCATATATAGTGAGTTTGTGGGGGGGGGGGGTGAAGCTCAGTTTCATAGTATTTTGATTCTTAACAGTATTAGTCAAAATTTT
>SJYC01128950.1:0-10188 GCA_006408675.1 Madoqua kirkii | reverse complement strand
TACTCTTATAAGAGGTTGAGTTTATGAATTTTTAATAAGTCATAGTGTATGTATAAATTATAATAGATATTTCAGTCATTTTAGTTCTGACTAGACTAACACTTAATAAATTCTAAGATATTAATTCTAATCAGCATATATCTAAGAGATACCTAGGCCTGGTGAGACTTTATTCAAATATGCCTAATCACAAAACTATCAAATCAGACTCTTATAAGTAGGGTACAGACTTTCATTAAAAAACAAACTCTAGATAATTAGCAATGTACACTACTGGTTAGAGACAGAAGGGAAAAGCCTAGCAAAAAATATAACTATTTTCAGAAGGTTTCCTAACAATGACCAGCAACCTTCAAGAACTAGATAATTTTTTTATACAAGGTAATGACCTCCTTGTGAATGAACACCATCTTATATACAATGGGGGAATATTAAGTAAACCTAATATTATTTTTTATATCATCTCTTTCTGCACTGTCAAAGACACAATGAGATGCTCTCCCTAGAAATGTCAAAATAAAAGGAAAACAGGAAACTAACAATGCTATGTGTGAGAAAACTTAAAGGCCTAACATGTCTCTTTAATTTTTAAAAAAAAAGGTATTTATAACTTCTAAAGAATCATTGAGTCATTGTAATATTGGTACTCTGCAAATAACAACGTGTATTTGGGTTCCAGGCTCTACAGTTGAAATAAAATCTACAGCTTGCTAAATGAACTTATAAATGTTAGATATTTTATTTAAGAATTACTGCTGGCAACTTACTTTAAAAACTGAGACAACCAGAGTTCACTGCGGTTCTAGGTTTCATTAGATTCTCAGTAAAGAGCTCAGTGTAGACATCATTTACTATTAACTAGGACACAAAGCTAATTCTTTCAGTCTAATATCTGTGTTAGAGCTAAAAAAAGGAAAGTCAACACAAATAATAAAGGTAGCTGCTCATAATCTCTGTGGTAAAAACTGCTGAATGTCCACCAAAATCTTCTGTTTTTACACAGTTAGCTAGAATGCATATTTCAGTCTCTTTACGTTAGATGTGACTAAGTACTCTGTTGCTGCTGCTGCTGCTACTAAGTCACTTCAGTCGTGTCCTAACAGTATGTAAAAAAGAGTGATATGTGCCACTGCCAGGCCTGACTGCTCTCCCTCCACGCTCTATCTCCTCCCTTCCTGTGGGTTGAAATAGTAATGATTAAAGCAACCTTTTGGGTAAGGCATTCAAGAAGGGGGATCCTGAGTCCTTTACTGAGCCTCCTTCATAAACCACCCACCACTTAAATGCACACCTAGGGCAGTTAAATGAGTAAAATGCAAAATTCTACTGTTTAAGTGCCATTATCTGCATAAGTGAATATTATAGAAGTTTGGTCTACCATACTAAAATAACTAAGGTCTCTAACTTGAATGGTTTTTTAGTCCCAATGGGTTCTATGTCATTTAACTGGTCTTGAGATAATCATTAAAAAATTACTTCTTAATAGTTGTTGTTTTTAGGAGAACATACATGTAGATATATAAAAGACTAAAGATTATTTGGGAGCTAAAAACTAAATAATGAAATATTTAAAAGCTAAATAAAACTCAGATTATACAATAACTGCTTTAAGTTCCATAATAACTAAAAAATATTTTCATCAGAGACACAGGTACACAAGTTGCCTTAAACACAATACATTAACATATTGATTAGAGGAGCACGTGCACACACACCATTAAAAAAAAACAAAATTTTTTAAAAGCTGCAAAAGAGGGTATCAATACAGCATAATGCTCCAGATCAAGTCTAGGAAAAAGTTATATCCAATTTTATCTGACTAAAACATCTATTTTTACTAAGAATTTCATATTTAGAGTTTTGAGAACTAGAATATATCTGCCCAAAATATTTCAGCAGCAAAAAACAAGATTCATACCAACAATGAGGTTAGAGAGGTTTACCAATTAGTAAATTAGTACTAATTAGTTCCAAAGCTATTATGGCTATATCATAGCTCCTCCAGCAGTAAGAAAATGGTGGATAAGGGCAGAATAGCCTAATAATTTTTGTACTATCTGCATTCAGTATTTACTTAATGAATAGCAATCTCAGGAAGAGCAATAGTAGCTAAGCCGAGCAAAGGCATATCTATGAAGGGAACTAGGTAACAAAGAACTATCATCTAAGAAGCAAAAGCAATGCTATGAATTTTCTTTGTAGAAATTAAACTGAGTTATATTTAGAGACAATGTGTATACTGGGTTTAAAAGTTAAGCTCTTAACTAAAGACTTCAAAGTTAAAAATACATGAATAATGTAAGTCCTAAAAAGGAACTTGAACTTATTTTATAGAAACTATGTATCCCAGTTAAAGATCAAATACCTGATGTGCTAGCAGGGAAGAATAAGTAGCAAGTTAATTAATCAGGTCTCTGTCTATATTTTGATACTCTATCAAGTATCAGTCGCTCAGTCCTGTCCAACTCTTTGCAACCCGGTGAACTGTAGCCCACCAGGCTCCTCTGTCTATGGGGTTCTCCAGGCAAGAATACTGGAGTAGGTTGCCATTTCCTTCTCCAGGGGAATCTTCCCGACCCAGGGATCGAACCCTTGCCTCCTACATGACAGGCAGATTCTTTACTGTCTGTGCCACCAGGGAAGCTACTACCAAGTATCAAAGCTAATTTTTAAATTTTAAAACCAGTAAACCTTCATTCAAGTATAAAATCCAAGAGTATGTGAAATGTTTGATCTTCTACTACTGTTGTATATAGCATACCACTGAGATACACAAAGGACCCTTGGACATCAGGCCACACTCTCTTATACTTAAAACTCTAATCAATGGATAGGCACTTACTTTGAACAAGAAACAATTGTCTTCATATATAAGAGTGATTTGCACAAAGTTTCTAATATGTTTTTCACTTTCCATGGATTTAAGTATCTATGCCTCTGCCTTCCCAAAATAATAATATACATTTTTTCATATCTCTCTCCTCTCACACACACACAGGCATACATGTACACACAGGATACTACACCAACTCAGCAATCATTTCTAACCAACCACATATCACTTCTCCTTTCAGGCCCCACTGTGACCATTATGTTACTACTTCAGTAGAATCTTTAAAAAAGATTACCACAACAGATAAGGCACTGGTATGATGGCTTAATTTTGGTAGAAAAGTCAGTCCTGAACGAACTTGGTAATCCCGGAATCCTCCAGCTACAGAAAGTGTGGTTAAATTTATCTGTCTAGCATTTAAAATCCAATAGTTGTTTACAGTCATATAAAAATCTGGTGGGAAATAAAAAAGACATTTGTTAAAAGTTAGTAACCATTCCCTGAAATAATAACCTATCTATGATACTAACATTAAACTGAATTTCTGTTTAAGCCACCTGAATTGTCTATAAACAATGCCATCCACATTTCTCTACTTTGACTAAAATCAGTTATCTTTACATATATTCTACTTTCCCCATCAGTACAAACACTGAGTTAGCAAACATATCAATAAAGAGAAAAGATAACCCAATTTTACTAGCTTTGACAAATCTATAGCAACAAGTCTCTACATTCCACAAGGGTGCTTTTTGTTCATAAGCCACATAATATAGAAAGAAACCCCCCAAATTCTTCCAAAGATACAAGTTTCCTATGCGAAGGAGCTGCAGATCTTCCTAATCATGGCTGTATCCTGGTTTAGAAGGGCTCAGCACCTTTTTACTGTAGCCACTATAGTACTGGTGATCACACAAAGCACTATTTAAGTTCTTAAAATGCCATCTATCAGGGCAATGACAGTCACATTATTCTTGAGGTTCTCTACTGTAGAAAATCTGATGTTTAAAAGATTCTATTCATTTAGTTTAACAAGCAGTTTCAAAGGGAACTACTTGGGAATAATTTTTCCACTTTATCAATGGAAGATGAGAAAAATTTAGTGTCAAAAATCTGAGGCCAGGGCAGGGAGTTCTCATTTCCTGTTCTGATTATCAAAACTTAATGCATTTTTTATCTTGGCATTTGATCACTTTTAACATTCTGAAACAGCAAACTCATCTCATTAAATCTCCATCCTATTTACTTAAGACTGCAACCAAGCAGACCCATTCCTAACATCTCCGGGGCCTGGGATAAGAGTTACCAATCAGGGTATACATGCCATATGTCTAAATACCAAAGTCAAAATTTCAGCTAACAAACTTAAATCAAGCATTTTTTCTCTGCCTACATATATATTATATATATATCATTGAAATAACATGGAAGACCAGGTTCAAATTAAGAATTCCAGGCAAGAAGAGAAGGGGGTGACAGAACATGAGATGGCTGGATGGTATCACCGACTCAATGGACATGAATTTGAGCAAGCTCTGGGAGATAGTGAAGGACAGGGGAGCCTGGTGTGCTGCAGTTTGCAAAGAGTCGGACAGGACTGAGCAACTGAGCAATAGAAACAAGGACACCTCAGTTTGGACACTGGCTGATGGCAGCGTAGGGACAACATATCTCTAGACATCTGCAGCACAGGGAGAGCAGATCACTGAGCTCTCCTTTACTCCCCACACACATTCCATCCTGCTCACAAGGACCTCCTGTGCACATCCAACTTCTGTCTGTACTTCAAGCAGAGCCACCCCTGGCCACAGTTCAAGCTCAGGATTGCACATACCTGTCCTCAAGACAGATCCAAGAGAGAGTCTAAGGAAGTGAGCTTGAGGCATACGGACAAAAGTCTGAAAGACTGGTTACCTGGATCATGGTCCAGAAGTAAAGGTACAACCTCCAAGTGGGTTTGCCCTGTACACTCCACACCCTGTGTGCATATGGCAACACCAAAGCAGGGCCTTGTAAAGTGCAGAGGCCAGTGCAAGGCTTCCTTTCTCCCTATTTAAGGACAGTATTTCCAACAAGTACAAACAGGGAATCTACTTCTGCACATAATATTGGTCTTCTAAACACTTAAAATCTATCATCCTTTGAACTTTTGCTTTTTCATACTAATTATGGCTTGATGCAATAAAAATAAATACAAAATAAATGGCAAAGTGAAAGTTGCTCAGTTGTGTTCAACTCTTTGTGACTCCATGGACTGTATATTCCATGGAATTCTCCAGGCCAGAATAATGGAGTGGGTAGCCTTTCCCTTCTCCAGGGGATCTTCTCAACCCAGGGATCAAATCCAGGTCTCATGCATTGTGGGTGGATTCTTTAACAGTGAGCCACAAGGGAAGCCCAAGAAGCTTGCTAATTACTGGAAAGGCATCTTGATCCTAAGAAGCACTTTCACCCTAAGCCAGTGGTCCCCAACCTTTTGGGCACAGGGGACAGATTTTGTGGAAGACAATTATTCCATGGACCAGGATTGGGGGGCGGGGTGGTTTCAGAATGAGTTAAGGACATTATATTTATTTTGCACTTTTATTTCTAGTATTATTACATCAGATCCACCTCAGATAATCAGGTATCAGATCCCAGAGGGTTTAAACCATTTAGAGACAGACCATAAGTATCCTTGAAAAACACTAAAACCTGACTCTCTTGACAGTTCTTTCCTCAAAGAGATTTTTAAAAAGGATTTTGAGTAATTCTAATATAACTTGCAGGGATTATCTACATATACCACATAAAATGCAGTAAGAGGAAGAAATCTTGATTATGATGACAAGTATTATGATTATGTCTTTAATTTTTTCTAAACCTATTATAATAATTTATAATTATTAGAATCAGGAAGGCATATTTAACTTCAATATAAAATTAAAATTTTTATTCAAAGAGTTTTACAGGCAAAGTTTTTTTTTTTAACTTTATTTTACTTTACAATACTATATTGGTTTTGCCATACATTGATATGAATCTGCCACAAGTGTACATGAGTTCCCAATCCTGAACCCGCCTCCCACCTCCCACCCCATATCATCTCTCTGGATCATCCCCTTGTACCAGCCCCTGTATCCTGTATCAAACATAGACTGGCAATTCATTTCTTACATGATAGTATACATGTTTCAATGTTATTCTCCCAAATCATCCCACCTCCTCCCTCTCTCACAGAGTCCAAAGTCCCTTCTATACATCTGTGTCTCTTTTGCTGTCTCACATACAGGGTTATCATTACCATCTTTCTAAATTCCATATATATGTGTTCAGTTCAGTTCAGTCGCTCAGTCATGTCTGACTCTTTGCGACTCCATGAATTGCAGCACGCCAGGCCTCCCTGTCCATCACCAACTCCCGGAGTTCACTCAGATTCACGTCCATCTAGTCAGTGATGCCATCCAGCCATCTCATCCTTGGTCGTCCCCTTCTCCTCCTGCCCCCAATCCCTCCCAGCATCAGAGTCTTTTCCAATGAGGCAACTCTTCGCGTGAGGTGGCCAAAGTACTGGAGCTTCAGCTTTAGCATCATTCCTTATAAAGAAATCCCAGGGCTGATCTCCTTCAGAATGGATTGGTTAGATCTCCTTGCAGTCCAAGGGACTCTCAAGAGTCTCCTCCAACATCACAGTTCAACAGCATCAATTATTCGGCACTCAGCCTTCTTCACAGTACAACTCTCACATCCATACATGACCACAGGAAAAACCATAGCCTTGACTAGATGGACCTTAGTCGGCAAAGTAATGTCTCTGCTTTTGAATATGCTATCTAGGTTGGTCAAAACTTTTCTTCCAAGGAGTAAGTATCTTTTAATTTCATGGCTGCAGTCACCATCTGCAGTGATTTTGGAGCCCCCCAAAATAAAGTCTGACACTGTTTCCACTGTTTCCCTATCTATTTCCCATGAAGTGATGGACCAGATGCCATGATCTTCATTTTCTGAATGTTGAGCTTTAGGCCAACTTTTTCACTCTCCATTTTCACTTTCATCAAGAGGCTTTTTAGTTCCTCTTCACTTTCTGCCATAAGGGTGGTGTCATCTGCATATGTGTTAGTATACTGTATTGGTGTTTTTCTTTTTGGCTTACTTCACTCTGTATAATCAGCTCCAGTTTCATCTACCTCATTGGAACAGATTCAAATATATTCTTTTTAATGGCTGAGTAATACTCCATTGTATATATGTACCACAGCTTTCTTATCCATTCGTCCACTGATGGACATCTAGGTTGCTTCCATGTCCTGGCTATTATAAACAGTGCTGTGATGAACACTGGGGTACACGTAACTCTTTCAGTTCTGGTTTCCTCAGTGTGTATGCCTAGCAGTGGGATTGCTGGGTCATAAGGAAGTTCTATTTGCAATTTTTTAAGGAATCTCCACAAAGAGTTTTACAGGCAAAGTCTTAAATACAACAAGGAAAAAACCCCAACCTTCTCTTGAAGTACTACTACACCAGATATCTCAGCAAATAAGTTACTCCCTGGCAATGTTATGCTGAGATGAGTGTTTTGGAAAGCTACTTTGGTTTGGAGTCCTTAGGGTATGTGTCTCACTAATCTATAAAAAAAATTGTTCAGCACAATGAAGATGATGCAAATCTTTATAGAATAAAAAGTTGTGCAAATTTACTGATCAGAAAAAATAATTATTTCTTTCTAAAGATTTTCTTCTACACATACAATATTCCAATAAGCCATGAAGACAATACTTGGCTTTAATAAAAAATTGAGACAGTTGGCATTTAATTCTTATTCTGCAACATTATCACAATTTAATTAGATAATAGCAATCATAAACTCCTGTTCTTCACTCAAAATTATCTGCAAAATTACAGTATTACCCATAGTTTTATTTCCTCTGTTATCATAATATAATTCAATTCAGAGGCAGCATACACAAAGGGTAAGAGCACAGGCCCAGAAACAAGCTATTTTCTTGCTATGTGATTTTGGGCAAGAATTTATCCTGGCCTCTTTTTTCTTCTATCTGTGAACATGGCTATAATAATGGTATCCATCTCAAAGGACTGCCCTAAAGATCAAATGACCTAACAGTCATGTAAAGTTCTTGCCACAATATCCAAAATATAAGAGCTCTATAAATGTTAGCAATCCTAACTCATCTCACCTATTTATTTTTTTAAAAAGGCACTTCTACTATTTTACTTAAATACAAATTTATTTTGAATAGAGTAGCCATAAGAGTTAACAAAATAGAGAAATACAAATACACTTCAAGAGACTGGGAGTCAACATTAAGAACAATTAAGCTGAAGCTCAAATGCCTAGAGGTTGTAGGACACATGTCGTCCAGGTTAAGATGCAACAGGCAGAGAAGACTAAGAGCAGCTTCAGTTATGAGCCTTAAGCTGAAATTCACAAAAAGAGATGCTCAGAATTGGAAGTACTGATTTAAACCTAAGCTGCTTCACACATGAATAAACCTACTCTAAAGGGAGTATCCTCAACAATGGGGAGGTCAGTTAGTATTTATGTAACAGTACTCACCTGTAATGAAACGATCTAATGGCATCACAGGAGCAACATGAGGTGTGGCTTGTGTAACCAGAAGATTGATCAGATCGTGTTTAAAATTTTTCAGTGTAAGCAATGCTCTTGCAACAAGGCCACCCATAGAATGACCAATTATTGCCACACTTTTTGGAGCAAATTCTTGACCCTATTAAAAAAAAAATCATCAAGGCATGATTAAAGATTAGAATCACAGTAAACATAATAAATACTTCTCTCTACATATTAGCAATTTTATTGAAAAAAGAAGAAACTATTTCTATAATCTCCCTTAATAAGACAGAAATATACTTTCATACACTTGTAATTAGTATATACATACTGTTTTGTGTTCTGCAAGAACTTATAAAAGTTAGGCTTTGGTTTCTAAACCAAAATCACAACCCTTGGTCTAGCAAATCATGTTTTTCCCATTTGTTATATTGTATGCAAGAGGTATGATTACATTTGGTGTATATCAGAATATTAGATTTTACAGGGTATATAAAGTCAGATCATTTATTTGAAAGTGGAAGTATCACAAAAAACCACAACTATTCCAGTTGCCATAGCAATGTACTATTGAATCATATTGATATATCTTATCTCATCAAATTATTTCTCTATTGTGGGTGTGGGCTTAAAAAGGAGTCAGCAATCCACAACATTTATTCACTGATAATTACATATTTTATTTTTAAAGTATTTCTTTAAAAAAAAATCTATTCTATCTCCATATAGTATCAACTGTTTTTGAAGAGTTTTGCTCTCAACGGGTATATAAAGAAAGACATGGTTGCTAAAGCAGAAGTAAAAATAAAGTTTTTACTTTTTAAGAGAGAATACAGTATATTTATATACTAGTGAGAATGATCTAGTAGTTGTTTTTTGCTTAGTTCTCAATTGTGTCTGACTTTTTGTGACCCTTTGGACTGCAGCCCACCAGGCTCCTCTGTCCACTACCAAACTTCTGTTCATCACTTTCTTCACTGATCCTTCATCCATGCCTTCTCTCCTGTTACTATAATCTGGGCCTCATGCAGAACCAGAGTTAAAAGAATAGACCTGAGACTGCTATCCTTATAACTGACTGTATTCAAGGTTGGCTCTGGTTTGCTGTCTGGGACCACAGACTTTGGAAGGGTTCCCATCATTTCCTAAATGATAAAAATGGCCCATTATACCAAAACTGCTTTGTAAACATGGTTTATGTTGAATACCTTCAGCCTTATTTTTGTTGGGATTTTAGCACATGGGAGGCACAGGCACAAGGTGTCCAGGTGACTGGCCCTCAAGAAAAAACCCTGGCTACTGAGTCTCTAATGAATGTCTCTCATAGATGACACTTCATGTGCTGGGGGCCAGCATGAGGAACTCTGCCCATGGCAAAGTTCATGAGGAAGGAGGCTCTGGCATACGCAAAGGCGAGATCAAGCCTCAGGAAATCTCCTGTTCCCGAGCATCTACCCCTAAAACCAGAGTACTTTATGCGGAGCTCTCCCCCATAACCATTTCTCTCGGAAAAGGAGTTAGCTTGCAGCCCCAGTTAATAAAAACTCCTGGGCATGACAAGAGTGTTTCAACTTACAAACTCTGAAGTTTCTCTAGCCTGCCTGATCAGGTTCGTCCAGCCGCACGTGATTGTTTACAACCCCCTAAATGTGAGAGGCATGGGATGCTTTAAAACTTTCTAAATACAGACTCTTTTGAGAAGTTAGAAGATTATTAGTATAGTATTAGTGGGTTGATTAGGAATTATAGTGGTGAAGGGTTTTTTCATTTGTCATGCCAATAATTC
>SJYC01128948.1:0-32968 GCA_006408675.1 Madoqua kirkii | reverse complement strand
GATTTTATATCAATAATGTACTGATTGATATATTGATTTTACTGGACAATAACACTAACATTCATGTGGAAGAATACAAGAGTATTTGGTAAAGAACACCACTGAAGGGAGATAGGTCTTATCACAATTCAACTTAAAATGAAGCTATAGTAAACAAAACAGTATATTATTGGCACAGGAATAGAAAAATAGATCAGTAGAAAGTATGGAGAGTCCAAAATTGATTAAACTATATAGGAGAATCTTATCAAAGAACTGAGATGGTTTTATATATTATATGGTGCTGGAATAATTGAGCATATATTTGGAAGAAAATAAACCTATTTCTTCTGGCAGAAACTGATAGCTGCAATACAAATTCCATTCAGAACCCTGATTTTGCTTAGGCTAGCAGTGTGTTCAGTCAACTGTGCAGCTCCCTCAGTTCAGTTCAATTCACAGTCAGTCGTGTCCGATTCTTTGCAACCCCATGTACTACAGCACACCAGGCTTCCCTGTCCATCACCAACTCCTGGAGCTTACTCAAACTCATGTCCATTGAGTTGGTGATGCCATCCAACCATCTCATCCTCTGTCACCCCCTTCTCCTCCCACTTTCAATCTTTCCCAGCATCATGGTCTTTTCCAATGAGTTAGCTCTTCACATCAGGTGGCTAAAGTATTGGAGTTTCAGCTTCTGCATCAGTCCTTCCAAAGAATATTCTGGACTGATTTCCTTTAGGATTGACCGGTTGGATTTCTCCAGCACCTTATTTCAAAAGCATCAGTTCTTCGACACTCAGCTTTCTTCATGGTCCAGCTCTCACATCCATACATGACTACTGGAAAAACCATAGCTTTGACTAGACTGACCTTTGTTAGCAAAGTAATGTCTGCTTTAATATGCTGTCTAGGTTTGTCATAGCTTTTCTTAAAAGGTGCACGTCTTTTAATTTCACGGCTGCAGCCACCATCTGTGGTGATTTTGGAGCTCCCCAAAATAAAATCTGCCACTGCTTCCATTGTTCTCCCATCTATTGTCATGAGGTGATGGGACTGATTGCCATGATCTTCATTTTTTGAATCCTGAGTTTTAAGCTGCTTTTTCACTCTCCTCTTTCACTTTCATCAAGAGGCTCTTTAGTTCCTCTCCGCTTTCTGCCATAAGTGTGGTGATATCTGCCTATGTGAGGTTATTAATATTTCTCTGAGCAATCTTGATTTCAGCTTGTGTTCTTCATCCAGCCTGGCATTTCACATGATGTACTCTGCAAAAAGTCAAATAAGCAGGGTGACAATATACAGTCCTGATGTACTCCCTTCCCAGTTTGGAACCAGTCCATTGTTCCATGTCTGGTTCTAGCTGTTGCTTCTTGACCTGCATATAAATTTCTCAGGAGGCTGGTAATGTGGTCTGGTATTCCTATCTCTTGAAGAATTTTCCTCAGGTTGTTGTGATCCACACAGTCAAAGACTTTGACATAGTCACTAAAGCATAAGTAGAGTTTTTTTTAAGAATTCCCTTGCTTTTTCTATGATCCAACGGATGTTGACAATTTGATCTCTGGTTCCTCTGCCTTTTCTACATCCATCTTGAACATCTGGAAGTTCTCTGTCCACATACTGTTGAAACCTACCTTAGAGAATTTTGAGCATTACTTTGCTAGCATGTGAGGAGAGTGCAGTGTGTGGTAGTTTGAACATTCCTTGGCATTCCCTTTCTTTGGATTGGGATGGAAACTGACCTTTTCCAGTCCTGTGGCCACTGCTGAGTTTTCCAAATTTGATGGCATATTGAGTGCAGCACTTTCACAGCATCATATTTTAGGATTTGAAATAGCTCACCTGGAATTTTATCACCTCCACTAGCTTTGTTCATAGTGATGCTTCCTAAGGCCCACTTGACTTCACATTCCAGGATGTCTGGCTCTAGGTGAGTGATCACACTATGGTGGTTATATGGGTCTTAAGATCTTTTTTTGTATAGCTCTTCTGTGTATTCTTGCTACCTCTTCTTAGTATCTTCTGCTTCTGTTAGGTCCATAGCATTTCTACCCTTTATTGTGCCAATCTTTGCATGAAATGTTCCTTTGGTATCTCTAATTTGCCTGATGAGATCTCTAATCTTTCCCATTCTATTGCTTTTCTGTTTCTGATAAGTAGGAAGGCTTTCTTATCGATCTTTGATGTTCTTTGGAACCCTGCATTCAGATGGATATATCTTTTCCTTTCTCCTTTGCCTTTTGCTTCTCTTCTTTTCTCAGGTATATGTAAGGCCTTCTCAGACAACCATTTGGCCTCTTTGCATTTCTTTTTCTTGGTGATGGTTTCAATCACCATGTCCTGTACAGTGGGCTTTCCTCATGCTCAGTTGGTAAAGAATCTGCCTGCAATGCAGGAGACCCCAGTTCGGGATCTCTGGGTCGGGAAGATCCACTGGAGAATGGATAGGCTGCCCACTCCAGTATTCTTGGGCTTCCCTTATGGCTCAGCTAGTAAGGAATGCACCTGCAATAAGGGAGACCTGGGTTCAACCCCTGGGTTGGGAAGATCGCCTGGAGAAGGGAAAGGCTACTCACTCCGGTATTCCGGCTTGGAGAATTCCATGGACTGTATAGTCCATGGAGTCACAAAGGGTCATACATGACTGAGCAGCTTTCATTTTCAGTTTCCCATACAATGTCATGAAGCTCTGTCCATAGTTCTTCAGGTACTTTGTCTTATCAGCAAGCTTGCCTTGAGAACCCCATTAACAGTATGAAAAGGCAAAAAGGTATGACACTGAAAGATGAACTCCTCAGGTCAGTAGGTACCCAATATGCTACTGGAGAAGAATGGAGAAATAGCTCCAGAAAGAATGAAGAGGTGGAGCCAAAGCAAAAGCAACGCCCAGTTGTGGATGTGACTGGTGATAGAAGTAAAGTTTGATGCTGTAAGAAACAATATTGCATAGGAACCTGGAATGTTAGGTTCATGAATCAAGGTAAATTGTAAGTGGTCAAACAGGAGATGGCAAGAGTGAACACTGGTATTTTAAGAGTCAGTGAACTAATTCACAGAATTGTTCTAATTCACAGAATTAAATTCACAGAATGGATGAATTTAATTCAGATGACCATTGTATCTATTACTGTGGGCAAGAATCCCTTAAAAGAAATGGAGTAGCCATCATAGTCAAAAAAGGAGTCCAAAACGCAGTCCTTGGGTGCAATCTCAAAAAAATGGCAATGAACTCTGTTCGTTTTTAAGGGAAACCACTCAATATCACAGTAATCTGAGACTATGCCGAAGAAGCTGAAGTTGAATGGTTCTATGATGACCTGCAATACTTCTAGAACTAACACCAAAAAAAGATGTCCTTTTCATCATAGGGGACTGGAATGCAAAAGTAGAAAGTCAAGAGATAACTGGAGTAACAGGCAAGTTTGGCCTTGGAGTACAAAATGAAGCAAGGCAAAGATTAACAGAGTTTTGCCAAGAGAACGCACTGGTCATGGCAAACATCCTATTTCAACAACACAAAAGATGACTCTACACATGGACATCACCAGATGGTCAATACCGAAATCAGATTGATTATATTCTTTGCAGCCAAAGATGAAGATGCTCTATTATAGTTGGCTAAAACAAGACTGGGATCTGACTGTGGCTCTGACCATGAACTCCTTACTGTAAAATTCAGACTTAAATTGAAGAAAGTAGGGAAAACTACTAGACCATTCAGGTATGACCTAAATCACTGAGACATAATTAGAAATCTAATGGGTAGAACTTCCAGGAAAGCTATTGTTTTTTTATTTAAAAAAAAAAAAAACTTGCCTCTTACCTTTTTCCCTGAAAAATTCTTCCTATTACATAAATGTGATGCTTAGAGTATAGAAACTGTGTTACATGAGAAAGAAAATCATAATCTAATGACTGTCAAACAGAAAGTGAGAAGCAGCCTAGTTCTTTGATGGTATGGTAGAGTCACACACCAGTACTGACTTCTTCCATTCTTTGTCACATTAAAAAAAAAATCCTATCTGCTGAAGACATTTTAGCGAGGATTATATTATGCATAGTTGCATGAAAATTCTGTTAACTCTGCATCTATATCATATCATGTACAAAGATGAACTTCAAATGACTTTGGTATCTACAGAAAAAATGATAAAAATATGGAGGTGTGTGGGGGAGACTTTAATTAAGAAGAATCACTGGTGTACTCTCATGGAAAACAGTATGGAGGTTTCTCAAAAAACTAAAAATAGAATTACCATATGAGCCCACAGTCCCACTCCCAGGCGTATATCCAAAACTATAATTCAAAAAGATACTTGCACCCCTATGTTTACAACAACACTATTCACAATAGCCAAGACATGATAACTACCTAAATTTCCATTGACAGATGAATGGATAAAGAAGATGTGATACATATACATATGTATATACACACACATATACAAACGGGAATATTAACCATGAAAAGAATGAAATAATGCCATTTGCAGCAATCTAGATGGAATGAGATATTATCACACTAAGTGAAGTAAGTCAGAGAGAGAGGAAAAAAATACCATATGATATCACTTACATATGAAATCTAAAACTATGACACAAATAAACCTATCTATGAAGCAGAAACAGACTCACAGACATAGAGAACAGACCTGTGGTGGCCAAGCGAGGTGGGAGAAGGGTGGAGTGGGAGTTTGAGGCTAGCAGATGCAAACTAGAGAACGGATAAGCAACAAGGTTCCACTCTATAGCACAGGAAACTATGTTAAATATTCTGAGATAAACTATAATGGAAAAGGATATTTTTAAATGTATATATATATATATATATATATATAATTGAATCACTCTGCTGTATAGAAAAAATTAACACAACACTGTAAATCAACTATACATCAATTAAAAAAAAAAAAACTTAAGACATTAAAATAAATAGCTTACCAGGGGCAGAGGAGAAGAATCGAAAGGAGAGCTTCACTATTTGCATATTAAGTTTTTTCTATCATGAAAGCATAAATAAAATCAAAACAAACAATAGACTGGGAAAATATTTATATTAATAACATATGAGTTACAGTCCCAAGCATTCAAAAAGTTTCTACAGACTAATTAGAAACAAATAACCAGTAGAAAAAGTGGAAAAGGAATACAATAGGCAAGGTGCAAAAGAGGAAATTCAAACATTCAATAAAAATATGAAAAAATGCTCAGCCTCACTAGTCAGGAAATGCAAATAAAAACAACAATAAGTTATCATTTATCACTGATTTCCAAAAACCATAAAGTGTGATAATATCTGGTACTGAGTAAAGGAAACTCATACATGCTGGTAGGGATATAAACTGCTTTAACAAACTTGGAAAATATTTGAGCAAACAGTCTTGGTTTTAAGGAATCTATCCTACAGAAATAAAGGCCTCAAAATGCAAGATAAATACATTGATGACATTGGGCATTTCTTATCATGGTTGTCATATCATGGTAACTGCCTTTAATTTATTCATGATTTAATTTATTCATGCTTGTCCTTTCTGCAGTGTGATTTGCTGTTCCTTCTACTGAGAGTTAAAGTCTACTTCTCTACTTCTTGAATCCTGGACTTGGTGACTTTCTTCCAGCAATGGGATGGTACAACTGTGGCACAAACAGAAATTTAAAAGCAATTGCAGGATTTCCCTCATGGCTCAGTGGTGAAGAATCCACCTGCTAATGCAGGAGATGGGGGCTTGATTCTTGGTCCAGGAGGATCCCATATGCTGTGGAGCATAGAAGCCCAACTAAGCCCAGCAACTATTGATCCTGTGCTCCAGAGCCTGGGAGCTGCAACTACTGAGCCATGTGCTGCAACTTCTGAAGCCAGAGCACCCTGAAGACTATGCTCTCCAACAAGAGAAGCCACCACAATGAGAAGCCTGCTCGCCACAGCTAGGGAGTAGCCCCCACTCACTGCGACTACAGAAAAAGGCTGAGCAGCAAAGAACAACCGGCACAGCCATAAATAAATAAATAAATTTATTTAAAAAATTTTTTCAATGTTTTAAAAGTAATTGCATATTGGAGCTTACTGTTTCTTGCAGATAGGAACAGCCTCCTGGAGGATGAGAGATCATGTGGAGAAGACCCTGGAAACCATCCTAGCTGAGGCCCCAGATATGTGAATGAGGCCATTCTAAACCCTCCAGTTCCAGCTAAGCTGGCCCAGATGAGAACTGACCAGCCAACTCTCAGAATTTTAAGAAATAATAAATACTTGTGGTTTTAAGTCAGTAATTTAGATGACTTGCTTCAAAAATAAATATTTGATACAGTAGTGAAACACAAACAAAATGAGCTACAAAACTTTAGATGTAATCAATGGGAAAAGATGAATCAATTGTTTCATACCCCTGTTACCAACTGTTATGCAATTATTAAAGTGCTAAAATCTTCAACTATTAGTTCAGAACAACCCTGCCCAATAGAAAGGTAATGTGAGTCACATGTATAATTTTAAGCTTTTAGAGCTACATTAAAAGGAGATAGACAAAATTTTAATAATCTATTTTATTTAACCCCATATACCACCAATATTATCACTGTATGTGTAATCAATAAAAATTATTTGTTAAGTATTTCACATTCTTTTTTTAAAACTAACTCTTAGAAATCTGGCATGTATTTCATACTTCAGCACAATTTAATTCTAACTCGGACACGACTGAGCGACTGAACTGAACTGAACTGAGCTGAGCTACATTTCAAGTGTTCAATAGCTATGTGTGGCTAGTGATTACCACAGACTCAAATGTTTGAGTCTCTCCACAGCTAATTCCTCAATTCCCTTTTAAGGGAATTGAGGGACATAAAAGGGACACTGAGGGAAATGAAAAGACATGTAAGTGTACATCAGTATGCAGAATGGGATGGAAGGATGTAACTCAAGTTGTTAAAATTGCTTTGCCAGCCAATTGAGGTTGGAAGAAAAAGCAGATTATGTCACTTTATACATTCTTATATTGTTTAGCTTCATTATAAAGGTATGTTAATTAAAAATAATGAAGGTATTTTAATTAATATTATTTTTTAAAGTTAATCACAAAGCCTAAAATAAACTAAAACAATGAGATAAAAAGGAACACATCAATGGCTCTTAACAAAGATTACTTTCAAGATAAAGAAAGAATTTTACTTTTTAATAAAGATCTTTCTGCACTATTTTTATCTTTTAAACTTTAATCACATATTACTTTTACAATTTTAAGTTACATTTTTAGGTAAAATAAATATTCATTTATTCTTCATACTAAATTAATTAATACTAACTTAATTCTTAATACTAAATATTTATTAAGTATCAGCTCTGATATGCACAGACTCATTTTTTAACTTTCAGTTCAGTTCAGTCGCTCAGCCGTGTCCAACTCTTTGTGACCCCAGGAAGCACAGCATGCCAGGCCTCCCTGTCTATCACCAACTCCTGGAGTTCACTGACTCACGTCCATCGAGTCAGTGATGCCATCCAGCCATCTCATCCTCTGTCGTCCCCTTCTCCTCCTGCCTCCAATAACTCCCAGCATCAGAGTCTTTTCCAGTGAGTCAACTCTTCGCATGCAGTGGCCAAAGTACTGGAGTTTCAGCTTTAGCATCATTCCTTCCAAAGAAATCCCAGGGCTGATCTCCTTCACAATGGACTGGTTGGATCTCCTTGCAGTCCAAGGGACTCTCAAGAGTCTTCTCCAACATCACAGTTCAAAAGCATCAGTTCTTCAGCACTCAGCTTTCTTCACAGTCCAACTCTCACATCCATACATGACCACTGAAAAAACCATAGCCTTGACGAGACGGACCTTTGTTGGCAAAATAAGGTCTCTGCTTTTGAATATGCTGTCTAGGTTGGTCATAACTTTCCTTCCAAGGAGTAAGCGTCTTTTAATTTCATGGCGCAGTCACCATCTGCAGTGATTTTGGAACCCAAAACAATAAAGTCTGACACTGTTTCCATTGTTTCCCCATCTATTTCCCATGAAGTGATGGGACCAGATGCCATGATCTTTGTCTTCTGAATGTTGAGCTTTAAGCCAACTTTTTCACTCTCCTCTTTCACTTTCATCAGGAGGCTTTTTAGTTCCTCTTCACTTTCTGCCATAAGGGTGGTGTCATCTGCATAGCTGAGGTTATTGATATTTCTCCCAGCAATCTTGATTCCAGCTTGTGCTTCTTCCAGCCCAGTGTCTCTCATTGCCAGACATCGTGGAATGTGAAGTCAAGTGGGCCTTAGGAAGCAGCACTATGAACAAAGCTAGTGGAGGTGATGGAATTCCAGTTGAGCTATTTCAAATCCTGATAGATAATGCTGTGAAAGTGCTGCACTCAATATGCCAGCAAATTTGGAAAACTCAGCAGTGGCCACAGGACTGGAAAAAGTCAGTTTTCATTTCATTCCCAAAGAAAGGCAATGCCAAGGAACGCTCAAACTACCGCACAGGTGCACTCATCTCACATGCTAGTAAAGTAATGCTCAAAATTCTCCAAGCCAGGCTTCAGCAATACGTGAACCATGAACTTCCTGATATTCAAGCTGGTTTTAGAAAAGGCAGAGGAACCAAAAATCGAATTGCCAACATCCGCCGGATCATGGAAAAAGCAAGAGAGTTCCAGAAAAACATCTATTTCTGCGTTATTGACTATGCCAAAGCCTTTGACTGTGTGGATCCCAATAAACTGCGGAAAATTCTGAGGGAGATTGGAATACCAGGCCACCTGACCTGCCTCTTGAGAAACCTATATTCAGGTCAGGAAGCAACAGTTAGAACTGGACATGGAACAACAGACTGGTTCCAAATAGGAAAAGAAGTACGTCAAGGCTGTATATTGTCACCCTGCTTATTTAACCTAATGTTACTTGGTAACGAAAAGTGCTGTTTCCTAATTTTGTGCCCTATTTATGCAGTGTCATTTTTTTATGGGAGACATAATATGAAGATACTGAATATCCTAAATCTTTTGTCATCAGTTTATAGGACATCTATAGTATTATTTGAGTAGCTTCGTGGGAGCAACCATCTTGAAAAATGTAACTTTGTACCCCCGGCCATAATTAATTCTAGAAGTGGATATCTGGGTGGATCAGGCACACCCAAGATTATGTAGGCTTTGAATCCAAGCAGTTGGGTCAGTCTCTATCCAGCAGCTGCTGAAGCTATAAGTGAAAAATCCTGGAGCTCTCAGCAGCCTTGCTTCCCTTTGGATGGAACACGGAAGCAAAGGCAGTCAATTGTAGGGACAGAAAGAAAATTGCTCAGAAAGGAGCAGAAGAGAGATAGAAAGTGAGCTCTCATGGCTTTTATACTCTTGGTGCCAGTTTTTTCAGAGGTTGATCTGTATCTTTACTCTGCCTTCAGCATTATTTTTCTATCTGTGACACCATTAGCTTTCAATAAAATCTTCGTTTACAACTAAAACCAGTTTAAGCTGGGTATCCTTTAAAATGCAATGAAATAATCCTCGCAAATACACAGGAAGACGAATGTATATAGAACAATTACAGTTGGGTTTTGGAGTTTTTTCCTATTTTCCATTTGTAGTCTAGCATGATGTTAAACAACTTTCAAAATTTTTATTGGAAAAAAAATTTCATTGAATCTGAAATTTGCCTATTCATGATAGAGGCATGATTAGTTGCATACCAAGCATTCATTCCGCTACTTTTCCTGCTAAAAGAAAACTTACTGGTTCAGGTACTCACTCCTTTTTCCCAAGGAGCACACTAACTGAGGGAAAGATGATCCATCCTATTGCCATGCATGGCATTTCCCTATCAGCTGTGTATTGAACCAATTACACTACAAGGAAAGATTTTTTAAATTGACTAACTATTTCTTTATCTTTGGCTGCACTGGGTCTTCACCGTTGCACGCAGGCTTTCTCTAGTCGGAACTGTTGTGGTGCAAGGCCGTCTCGTTGCCATGGCTTCTCCTGTTGCGAGGCACGAGCCCTGGGCACACAGGCTCAGGAGCTGCAGCTCACGGGGCTCTAGAGCACAGGCTCAGTAGTTGTGGCGTCCTGGCCCAGCTGCCCCATGGCATGTGGGATCCTCCTGGACCAGGGATCAAATCCATGTCCCCCACATTGGCAAGTGGACTCCCAACAACGGACCACCAGGGAAGTCCTGGGAAAGATTTTTATTCTATGGTTAGAGAAGTTTGTATGTCCTATGGGACATAAACAAGGAAATTGCAGTTTTAGCTGTTGCTGGAAGCCATCTTCCTACTATGAAGAAAGTAACTGGAGAAGATTTAACCCCTTCTGTTAAAGTTTTATTTTTTAACTTTAATGAAAATGTTTTTCATTTATAGAATACCTAGTTCCTTTAAAAATATGCTTGTTCTATTTTCATAATGTCCCATTCTTGCTTTAAGGATTCTTTTCCTTTCAGGCTTTGAATATTTTAAAGACACTTATATTTTGAGTAACACAATATAAACATACTTATATTTACTTTACCACTAGTGCCATCCTGAATGGTGCTAGTAGTAAAGAACACGTGTGCCAATGCAGGAGACAGAAGAGACTCAGTTTCGATCCCTGGGTCAGGAAGATCCTCTGGAGGAGGGCACTGCAGCCCATTTCAATACTCTTGTCTGGAGAATCTCATGGACAGAGGTGGCTGGCAGGCTACAATCCACAGGGTTGCAAAGAGTCAGACACGATGACTGATGTGACTTAGCACACACACACATATACAGGAATGAAAAATGGGAATTTATGATGAATTTATAGAAAGGTAAGCAGTACAGTTTGGCTAGAGATATTTGCTATTCCATGGATGAGAATCATTGGCATAACCTGGGAGCTTATTAGAAATGCTGAATTTTGGGCTCTACCCCAAACTTACCAAATCAGAAGATGCATTTTTATTAAGATCCCCTGGTGACTGGGGTTATTTATATAAATGTGAAAGTTTGAGAAGCTCTGCTGCTGTAAAGGAAGAGAAAGCAATATAGTTAGGGATGTCAATAAGACTCCTCTGCGCTTTCAGATTTAAATTTTAGTCCTTTGTGGAAAATGAATGTAACTACAATGACTACACTAAAGCCTAACCTACACTAAAGTTCTAACAGTTAGAATTGGACATGGAACAACAGACCGGTTCCAAATAGGAAAAGGAGTACATCAAGGTTGTATATTATCACCCTGCTTATTTAATTTATATGCAGAGCATATCATGCGAAATGCAGAGATGGATGAGTTACAAGCTGGAATCAAGATTGCTGGGAGAAATATCAACAACCTCAAATATACAGATGGTATCACTCAAGTGGCAGAAAATGAAGAACTAAAGAGCTTCTTGATGAGGGTGAAAGAGGAGAGTGAAAAAGCAGGCTAAAAACTCAATATTGAAAAAACTAAGATCATGGCATCCTGCCCATCACTTCGTGGCAAATAGAAAGGGGAAAGGAGCAAGCATGATAGATTCCTCTTCTTGAGCTCTAACGTCACTGCAGATGGTGACTGCAGGCATGAAATCAGATGATTGTTTCTGAGAAGGAAACCTATGACAAACCTAGACAGTGCATTAAAAAGCAGAGACATTGCTTTGCCAATAAAGGTCCGTATAGTCAAGGCTATGGTCTTTTCAGTAGTCACGTATGGATGTGAGAAGTAGACTATAAAGAAGGCAGAGTGCTAAAGAATTGATGCCTTCAAACTGTGGTTCTGGAGAAGATTCTTCAGAGTCTCTTAGATAGCAAGGGTATCAAACCAGTTAATCCTAAAGGAATCAACCCTGAATATCATTGGAAGGATTGATGCTAAACCTTATGCTTCAGTACTTTGGCTACCTGATGTGAAGAGCCAACTCATTGGAAAAGATCCTGATGCTGGGAAAGATTGAAAGCAGAAGGAGAAGAGGGCAACAGAGGACAAGATGGTTGAATGGCACCACCAATTCAATGGACATGAACTTGGGTAGACTTCAGGAGATGGTAAGGGATAGAGAGGCCTGGCGTGCTGCAGTCCACTAAGTCACAGAGTCAGATATGACTTGGCAACTGAACAAGTTTGCATAATCTCTAGTGTATGTTACTTAAAGACTCTAAAAAAAGCACTTCTTTAATTTAAAAAGTACTTCCATATTTACAAACCTTCCAGATTATTATTACTATATTATTATTACAATAATTATAACTGATATAAACAAAAGCCAGTTATCAGAACTTTTTAGTGAAACAGATAAGTGGAAATTTGTTCATCCACAAGAAAAAGGAGAAATAAACTGTGGGGCATCCATACAGTGGATGTTATATTTAGCAAAAAACAAAAACAAACTATTGATTCATACAATAGAATGAATGAATCTCAAAAAATATGAATAATTGAAAAGTAAATGAATCTCAAAAACATTATGCTGAGTGAAAGAAGCCTTGTACAAGAGTATAAGGTTCTATAAGAACTAAATCTATGGTGAAAAAACAGTGATTGCTCTCAACATTGGTTAAGGACAGGAATTGACTAAGAGGGGGTTATGTTTTGGAGTTACGAAAACGTTCTATATCTTGATAAAGGTTAAGATTACACAGGTAAATGTATATATGTCAAACTCACCAAAATGTATACTTAAGATTTGTGCATTTCACTTTACATTTAAAAATTGTAGAAAAATTGAACCCTAGTTAACAATACATAAGCTGAAATCTTTAAAGGTGAAGCATACTGAGAATATATGCAATTTGCTTTGAAATGCACAAAATAATAAGATGATTTGATAGAAGATGGACTAGTTGGTTATGGCTAGGAATGGTTAGTTATATAACATGACTATACCAAAATGTTACCTATAGAATATAAACTGGGAGGTAGGAGGAGGGTATATGGGTTCTTACTGCACTATTCTTTCAACTAATCTCTACACTTAAAATTTTTCATAATACAATATTGAGGGAGAGAAAAAAGTTGCAGAAAAATTAATTGTAATTTTGTTTAAAAATATAAAATGTGTTTCCAAGGATATATTTAAATGAATAGATAAAGGTACGAAAGCTACACATAATTGCAGGAATTGTCAAGCTGATCTTAAAATTCACATAGAAATGAAAGGACACAAATTAGCCAAAACAGTCTTGAAAAAGAAGACAAAAGTTGGAGAACCAAAATTTCCTGATTTTAAAACATACCAGCCAGCTATAGCAATCATAACAGTGTGTTACTGGTATAAGAACAGACATACAGAAAATAGAATAGAATTAGAGCCAGAAATAAAGTCTTACACTTACAGACAACTGATTTTCAACAAAGATGTCAAGAAAATTCAATGGGAAAGAGACAGTCTTTCAATAAAATGAATATCCACGTGCAAAAAATTAATTTAAACTCCTTTTTCACACCATATATAAAAATTAACTCAAAAAGGATTACAGACCTCATGCAAGAGCTAAAGCTGTAAAATCCTCAGGAAAAAAAATAGAAGTAAATTTTCATGAACCTTTGGAGTAGGTGATGGTTTCTAAGATATGACATTAAATAGTACAAGCAACCAAAGGAAAAAAAATTAATTGGGCTTTATCAAAATTAGAAAAAAGTTTAGATTTATTTGTAATTGAAGGGTAATTGCTTTACAATAAAATTAAAATGTTAATGCTTCAAAATATCATTAAGAAGGGACTTCCTTGGTGATCCATTGGTTAAGACTCTGTACATCCACTGCAGAGGGCATGGGTTCTATCGCTAGTCATGGAACTAAGATTCTATATCCCACATGCTGCAAGTGGTTCAGCCAAAAAAAAAAAAAAAAGAAAGAAAGTGAAAGACAACCTACAGAATGGGAGAAAATATTTGCAGATCATGCATCTATCTGATATGGAACTTGTATCCAGAATATACTAAATTCAGTAACAATTAAAATTTTCTAAATTCAATAACAAGAAGACAAAAAAACCAATTTTTAAAGAGTGTCTGAAAAGACGTTTCTGCAAAAGAGACATACAAATGGATGATAATGGATATGAAAAAATGTTCAACATCATTAGTCATCAGAGTAATGCAAATCAAAATCACAGTAAGATTCCACTTCACTTCCATTAGGATGGTTACAAAGAGATAATAACAAGTGTGGGAAAGGATGTGAAGAAATTGGAACACTCATACACTGCTGGTGAGAAAGTAAAACAGTACATCCACTTTGTAAAACAGTCTGGTAGTTCCTCAAAGAGTTAAACAGAATTACCATGTGACTAATTCCACTCCTATATATATATAGAAGTGGAAGTATATATATATACATAAAAATGCAAATTTATGTCCAATATAAAAACTTCTATGAGAATGTTAATAACATTATTTATTCCTAACAGTCAACAACTGGTAAACAATTCAAATGTCCATTGGATGGTGAATGGATAAACATATTGGTATATCCACATGATGGAATATTACTGGGCAAGAAACAGGAACAAAGTACTCGTACAGGCTTCGACGTGGATAAACCTTGAAAACATTGTACCAAGTGAAAGAAGCTGTCACAAAAGACACGTACTGTATGATTCCATTTATATGAAAAGTCTATAATAGGCAAAAAGTTGGCTTAAAACTCAACATTCTGAAAACTAAGATCATGGCATCTGGTCCCATCACTTCATGGAAAATAGATGGGGAAACAATGGAAACAGTGAGAGGCTTTATTTTGGGGAGTTCCAAAATCACTGCAGATAGTGACTGCAGCCATGAAATTAAGAGACAATTGCTCCTTGGAAGAAAAGTTATAACCAACCTAGACAGCATATTAAAAAGCAGAGACATTACTTTGCCAACAAAAGTCTATCTAGCCAAGGCTATAGTTTTTCCAGTAGTCATGTATGGATGTGAGAGTTGGACCATAAAGAAAGTTGAGCACCAAAAAACTGATGCTTTTGAACTGTGGTGTTGGAGAAGACTCTTGAGAGTCCCTCAGACTGCAAGGAAATTCAATCAGTCAATCCCAAAGGAAATCAGTCCTGAATATTCATTGGAAGGACTCAAGCAGAAGCTGAAACTCCAACACTTTGGCCACCTGATGCGAAGAACTGACTCATTTGAAAAGATTCAGATGCTGGGAAAAGATTAAAGGCAAGAGAAGGGGACGATAGAGGATGAGATGGTTGGATGGCATTACCGACTCGATGGACGACGAGTTTGAGTAAGCTCCAGGAGTTGGTGATGGACAGGGAAGCCTGGCATGCTGCAGTCCATGTGGTCGCAAAGAGTTGGACACGACTGAGCAACTAAAGTGAACTGAACTGATAATAGGCAAATCCACAGACAGAAGGTAGATTAGTGGTTGCTAGTGGAAGGGCAGATGGGGGAATGAGGAGTGACTATTAATGGGCACTGGGTTTTGTTTTGCAGTACAGCATATATTCTAAATTCATAATGATGATGGTTACTCTGTGAATACTCTAAAACCTACTGAACTGTATACTTCAAAAGGGTAAATTGCAAGTTATGTGAATAATATCTCAGTAAAGCTACTATTCAAAAAACACACTTTGGGTTTGTTGTCTGGTACACAGAGATGACTTTCAGATTTCTGCTGGTAGCAAGGGGGTGGTGAAATGCAAGTGCGGTAACTGCTGCTAAGGAAACACCAGCAGTTTCTAATTTTATGCTGTCCTATATTCTGCTGTAACTCTCATAGCTTTTGATAATGTTATACTTGAGGCCAAAACAGAAATGCCTTTTATATTTTATTATAACAACTAAGCTGGGAAATAAATTCACCAATTGCTTTTTTAAAAAGGAAATGAGCTAAAAACAACATAGATGTAAGTATAGCTTAAATAAACCTTTGCTCAGTAAGATGAATGCGTTCACTGGGGAGGGAAAGTTTGGTAGTAAAAATAGTTTCAAGTGTTACATTATTTTAAAAAGCATTTTGTTTCATTTACTGTAAATGGTCAACATCATTTTAAAACAGATGGTAAATCTGTTGGATAGTAAAAAGAAATGACATTTTGCTTCCATTTTCCTATTTCTTCCAGTTCATTTCTTTACCACAAATCATTTTCCATTGTTGGAGGATATTAAATTTAAATCAAACCGAAAGGAAAAAAGCAGGTAGCTATGTTCATAAATCCATGTTTCTTAGCACTGCTGTTTCCTCTAGCCATTTTATGAAGAATATTTCAAATTGATTATTCATTCTGGATGCGAACAAATTGAGAGTTTCTTTTCTTGGGCAAACAGCTCTTTCAAGAAATATATTTACAAAGTGAAAAATATATAATTATGATACATAAACATTTAAATAAATTTTAATACTCTTCTATGGGAAAAGATCTAGAACTGCTATACATTTAAGGAAGGGTATTCAGTTTAATTTGTAAAGATAACTAAGATGCTTACCATGTTCCTATACATGGGGTGTGTATATATGTATGTGGACATACATGCATTTATGTATATTAAATGTCTATGTATGTGTATAATGCTCACGATTATGTAAATAAATAGGTAAAAATTCCTTACAATAGCCCAGTATGATGTGAAAATGAAGAAAGAGCAAGGTTAAGCAATTTGTTCTGAATTTGTCCCTGAATTCAGGGAGTTTGGCACTACAGACCACGTTTTTGATAATTACTCTAGGGATTCTCTGGTGGCTTAGTGGGTGAAGAATCCCCTTTCAATGATGCATTAGATCCAGGAGATGCAGGTTTGAGATCCAGGAGATGCAGGTTTGATTCCTGTGTCAGGAAGATCCCCTGGAGGAGGGTACGGCAACCCACTCCAGTATTCTTGTCTGAAGAATCCCATGGATAGAGAAGCCTGAAAGGCTACAGTCTATTGGTGTCACAGAGTCGGACACGATTGAAGTATCTGAGCATGCATGAAGAATGTGTATAGGAAAGCATGAATAAGCTAGACAAGTAGGGGGAGAGTCGTCGAGGACCTAAAAACAGGTGACAAGAGGACAGCAAAGCTATCAGTTCAGTTCAGTCATTCAGTCGTGTCTGGCTCTGCGACACCATGGGCTGCAGCACGCCAGGCTTCCCTGTCCATCACCAACTCCCGGAGCTTGCTCAGACTCACGTTCATTGAGTCAGTGACGCCATCCAACCGTCTCATCCTCTATCGTCCCCTTCTCTTTGTGCCCTTAACCTTTCCCAGCATCAGGGTCTTTTCCAATGAGTCAGTTTTTCACATCAGGTGGCCAAAGTACTGGAATTTCAGCTTCAGCATCAGTCCTTCCAATGAATATTCTGAACTGATTGCCTTTAGGATTGACTGGCTGGATCTCCTTGCAGTCCAAGGGACTCTCAAGAGTCTTCTCCAACACCACAGTTCAAAAGCATCAGTGTTTCGGTGCTCAACTTTCTTCATGATCCAGCTCTCATATCCATACAGGACTAGTGGAACAAACCACAGCTTTAGTTAGACGTACCTTTGTCAGCAAAATAATGTCTCTGCTTTTTAATACGCTGTCTAGGTCAGTCATAGCTTTTCAAGGAGCAAGCGTCTTTTAATCTCATGGCTGCAGTCACCATCTGCAGTGATTTTGGAGCCAAGAAAATAAAGTCTCTCACTGTTTCCATATTTTCCTCATCTATTTGCCATGAAGTGATGGGACTGGATGGCATGATCTTCAGTTTTTGAATGCTGAATTTTAAGTCAGCTTTTTCACACTCCTCTTTCACTTTCATCAAGAGGCTCTTTAGTTCCTCTTTGCTTTCTGCCATAAAGGTGGTTTTGTTATCAGCATATTTGAAGTTATTGATATTTCCCCTGGAAATCGTGATTGCAGCTTGTGCTTCACCCAGCCTAGCATCTCACGTGATGTACTCTGCATATAAGTTAAATAAGCAGGGTGACAATATACAGCCTTGACATACTTTTTTCCCAATTTGGAACCAGTCTGTTGCCCCATGTCCAGTTCTAACTATTGCTTCTGGACCTGCATACAGATTTCTCAGAGGCAGGTAGGGTGGTCCAGTATTCCCATTGCTTGAAGAATTTTCCACAGTTTTTTGTGATCCACACAGTCAAAGGCTTTGCATAGTCATTAAACCTGAAGCAGATGTTTTTCTGGAATTCTCTTGCTTTTTATATGATCCAATGGATGTTGGCAATTTGCTCTGGTTCCTCTGCTTTATCTAAATCCAGCTTGAACATCTGGAAGTTCACAATACACATACTGCTGAAGCCCAGCTTAGAGAATACTGAGCATTATTTTGCTAGCGTGTGAGATGAGTGCAATTCTGAGGTAGTTTGAGCATTCTTTGGCATTGGCTTTCTTTGGGATTGGGATGGAAACTGACCTTTTCCAGTCCTGTTGCCACAGCTGAGTTTTCCAAATTTGCTGGTATATTGAGTGCAGCACTTTCACAGCCTCATATTTTAAGATTTGAAATAGCTCAGCTGGAATTCCATCACCTCCACTAGCTTTGTTCATAGTGATGCTTCCTAAGGCCCACTTGACTTCACACTCCAGGATATCTGGCTCTAGGTGAGTGATCACACATTGGTGTGTTACATGGGTCATTAAAATCTGTTTTGTATAGCTCTTCTGTGTATTCTTACCACCTCTTCTTAACATTTTCTGCTTCTGTTAGGTCCATAGTGTTTCTGTCCTTTATTGTACTCATCTTGGCATGAAATGTTCCCTTGGTATCTTTAATTTGCTTGATGAGATCTCTAGTTTTTCCCATTCTATTGTTTTCCTCTATTTCTTTGCATTGATCACTAAGGAAGACTTTCTTATCTCTTCTTGCTATTCTTTGGAACTCTGCATTCAGATGGATATATCTTTCCTCTTCTTTGCCTCTCCTTCTCTTCTTTTCTCAGCTATTTGTAAGGCTTCTTCAGACAACCTTTTTGCCTTTCTTTTTCTTGGGGATGATTTTGATTACCACCTCCTGTACAGTGTTATGAACCTCGATCACAGTTCTTCTGGCACTCTATCTATCAGATCTAATCCTTTGAATCTATTTCTCACTTCCACTGCATAATCATAAGGGATTTGATTTAGGTCATACCTGAATGGCCTAGTGCCTTTCCCTACTTTCTTCAATTTAAGTTTCAATTTTACAGTAAGGAGTTCATGATCTGAGCCACAGTCAGATCCTGGTCTTGTTTTTGCTGACTGTATAGAGTGTCTCCATCTTTGCCTGCAAAGAATATAATCAATCTGATTTCAGTATTTACCATCTGGTGATGTCCATGTGTAGAGTCATCTTGTGTTGTTGGAAGAGGGTGTTTGCTATGACTGGTGCATTTTCTTGGCAAAACTCTGTTAACCTTTGCCCTGCTTCATTTTGTACTCCAAGGCCAAATTTGCCTGTTACTCCAGGTATCTCTTGACTTTCTACTTTTGTATTCCAGTTCCTTATAGATGAAAAGCACATCTTTTTTTTGGTGTTAGTTCTAAAAGGTCTTGTAGGTCTTCATAAAACCGTTCAACTTCAGCTTCTTCAATGTTACTGGTTGGGGAATAGACTTGGATGACTGTGATACTGAATGGTTTGCCTTGGAGACGAACAGAGATCATTCTATTATTTTTTAGATGCACCCAAGCACTGCATTTCAGACTCTTTTGTTGACTATGAGGGCTACTCCATTTCTTCTAAAGGATTCTTGCCCACAGTCATAGATATAATGGTCATCTGAATTAAATTCGCTCATTCTGGTCCATTTTAGTTCCTAAAATGTCAATGTTCACTCTTGCCATCTCCTGTTGAACACTTACAATTTACCTTGAATCATGGACCTAAAATTTCAAGTTCCTTTGCAATATTGTTCTTTACAGCATCAGACTTTACTTCCATCACCAGTCACATCCACAACTAGGTGTTATTTTTGCTTTGGCTCTGCCTCTTCATGCTTTCTGGAGTTATTTCTCCAGTAGCATATTGGGTACCTACTGACCTGGGGACTTCATCTTCAGTGTCATTATTTTTGCCTTTTCATACTGTTCATGGGGTTCTCAAGGCAAGCATATTGAAAAGACTTTCTGGAATGCAAAGTCAAGTGGGCCTTAGGATGCATCACATGAACAAAGCTAGTGGAGATGATGGAATTCCAGCTGAGCTATTTTAAATCCTAAAGAGGATGCTGCTAATATGCCAGGAAATTTGGAAAAACAGCAGTGGCCACAGGACTGGAAGAATTCTGAAGCTGTTTTTCATTCCCTTCTCCAGTGGACCATGTTTTGTCAGAACTCTGCACCATGGTCCATCTTGGGTGGCCCTACATGGCCTGGCTCATGGTTTCACTGAGTTAGGCAAGGCGTGATCCATGTGACCAGTTTGGTTAGTTTTCTGTGATTGTAGTTTTCATTTTGTCTGCCCTCTGATGGATAATGATAAGAGGCTTGTGGAAGCTTCCTGACTGGAGGGAATCTATCTTGCTCTGATGCACAGGGCCAAGCTCAGTAAATCTGTAATCAAATTTTCTCTTGATGGGTGGGGCTGTGTTCCTTCTCTGTAGTTTGGCCTGAGGCCAAACTGTGGTAGGGATAATGGTGGGTAACAGGACCTCCTTCAAAAAGACTTATGCCAGCACACCCTGTGGCTCCCAGGGCTATTGTGTTCAGCGTCTCTAACCCCTCAGCAGGCCACTATCGACCCACGCCTCCACCCGAGACTCCTGAACACTCAGGCAAGTCTGGCTCAGTCTCTCGTGGGATCACTGCTCCTTTCTCCTGGGTCCTGTGCATCCAAAGCTTTGTTTGTGCCCTCCAAGAGTCTGTTTCCCCAGTCCTGTGCAAGTTCTGCAATGAAATTCCACTGCCCTTGAAGTCAAATTCCCTGGGAGTTCTCAGTCCCTTTGCCAGATCCCCAAGGTGGAGAATCTGTTGAGCAAAGGTATGTCATCACATAATTAACAGATACCTACTCTGTTCTAGGATGGTGAACTGATGATTGAGCATTTATTACTAAGGTTGTACCTATGCCTCTGTGGGCTGACTATGTAGGTGTCCCCCTTTTACAAGCATTTTCTGAACCTGTAAGAATCATAAAGATGTAGCAACTTGCCTATTAAAAAATACTAGAGAAGGGGAGAAACCAGTAAATATAGTAATATGGAAGCCCAGGCAAGAAAGAATCCAAGTGAGAACAATCCTTAGTGTAGAATGCCGCAAAAACATCAAATAAGATTTGGCCTGAAAATGGACCATTTACTCACTTATTAAATAAATATCTATTGGCTATTTAGCATATGCCAAGAACTGTATTAGGCATGGGGATACAGTAATACACAAAGCCAAAATAGTCCCTGCTGACATTGCATGTAACAGAAGAGACAGACATTAAATGCCTATTTTAAGAAATACATATTTAGAGATTCCAGTGCCAACCAAGAAGGCATAGTCCAATAAAGCTTGTCCTAACTGCTAATCATAACTAAATACTCTGGATAAAATACAAAAAGCAACTACCTGAACAAAAAAATCAACACAAGCAATATTCAGGAAAAGAGTCAAAACTGGAGAAGGGGCCCATACAGGAGTTTCTCCTTTGTGTGTGTATGCGTATGTGTGCGTGTTTCACTTGAGGATGGGTGCCCAAGTGAAGCTGTCACTGTGGCAGCACGGGCAACTAAAACTCCTAGAAAAACTCTGTCTTGGTAGACAGAGGACTAAGAAAACAGGTCCCTGGGATTCAAAGAACCGTGGGAGAGAAATCTCCATTTTTTCTCTCTGGATTCCTCTTGCTGTGGCACAGGCAACTTCAGTTCCTACAGACACCCCATCATTCTAGCTACAGAACAGGGCAGGAAGTTGAGGAGTACCCAAGAGAGAAGAGAAAATGAAAAAGGGTTCTGTTTCTGTGTATGAACCAGCATGTGTCTAGGACTCATTTTGGAGGTACACTCCAGAGTAACACAAGGAGCAAAGTCCCTGAGAACTGAACCATATGATGCAAAGCACAAGTCTGAGATTAATCCCTGAGTAGCACAGAGGAAGGACAGAACTGTCCTGGCACCGCAACCCATGGTGGAGGGTGGGGGAGGGAAAGGACAAAACAGACCTTACAGTCTCAATCCAATGGATGACTGGGTGCTGGAAAAAAAACAAGAGAAGTCAACATGCTTAGATGATTTTCATAGGACCTGGAGTATCACACACACAAAAATATTTCAAAATGTCCAGGAAGGGGGTTCTTCTGCTAGGTATTGACATATCCTACCGGCTTCCCTGGTGGCTCAGATGGTAAGGAATCGAACTGCAATGTGGGAGACCTGGGTTCAAAGTACCCCTCAACTGTCTCTAGTGATTCCCACAGAGGTGCCCCATACAGGCATCCCTTTAATAGATCAGGTTAACATTGCCCTTCATTGGCCATCACTCATAAGTTGGTAAAGACTAAAACATGGGGGCTTTTATCATTTTTCAATTCCCACCACTGCTAGAAAAACAGCAAGCAATTCAGTCCATCTTGCTGATTTGTTTTTACTCTCTTTGATCAGAGTAGTGGCCTTTGATCAGGGTGGTTATCTGTTTATATTACACCTGCCATCTATAAACCAAGCAGCTCTTTTTTTTTTCCCTAGCCAGTGTTCAAATTTGTTTTAATATTATTTTAAATGTCACAAAATTTTTATCTCATTTTTCTCAGTTTGAATCTTGATATAAATAAGTCCTACACATTGCAATTAGTAATATGTCTTTTTTATTATTTATTTTAATTGGAGGTTAATTACTTTACAATACTGTAGTGGTTTTTGCCGTACACTGACATGAATCAGCCAAGGCTATACATGTGTTCCCCATCTTGACTCCCCTCCACCTCCCTATTCATCCTATCCCTAAAGGTCATCCCAGTGCACCAGCCCTCAGCACCCTGTCTCATGCATCGAGCCTGGACTGGCAATCTGTTTCACATATGATAATCAGTTGAGAGCTATTTATTAGGGTACTGTTCAAGTGATACCACAATCTGGCAGCTCTTTCAAAGTCACTCCTAGGGGAAATGAGGTTCCCTGCTCATGAGTACATGATCCTTGCATTCCACAGGTAGCATGATGCTGTATAAACCATTTCCACGTTATTATGGAACTCTTCTGGGTATTGCCTTCTCTGACAGAGTGCTTTTTTGATGCCATCCAAAAACACATAGTTAGTTCAGGTTTCAAGATTATTTTCTATCCCCCAGTCATATGGGCTCTTTTGATTAATGTCTGATAGCAAGTCACTAATTGCCCCTCAGATAGCAATTCTCTAAATTAAAGTCCTAGTACTCAATGCTGGGAAGTGCACACAGGCTTTTGCAATAAGCCCAGTCTATGCTCCATACACAGCTATTGAACAGAGAATTTGTCCACCTCATCACTCCAGTTCGTACTCTATGTCATTTGAACTCAGGCGATCTAACTGGTTTCCACTTAACCAAGTAATATTGCTTCAAAGGCAGATTTACATTTATTCCAGTTTTACAATACTTGGTAGGTGAAATGTTCCCCAAATAAATGTTAATCACCATAATATAAGCAAGGTAAAAGACCCAACCACTTCATATAAAGCCTATTCAAACACACTATTCTTCAAACTTTCACCTTAACCCCTCCAATACTGACATTCCTAGCTGTAGCCTGTATCATGACTTCATCAACAGATTTTGGTTTTAAAACAGCAGCAAGGGGAGACATTCCTCAGTCAGACATAATATTCTTTCCCATAAAACATTAAGATAAAGGAGACACAATTTCTTTACACAAAACCTTCTAATTTTATAATCTTATCAACTCTTCTATTTCTATAATTTCTCAATTTGATTAAAGTCCAAATTAACATTTTACAAATGGGTCTCCATACCACAGTGCTTGGGGCTCTGTTGTAAGGAAGTCTCAGAAGTCTCTCTAAACCTGACCACTTTACCCACACAAGTGCATATAGCTTTGGGGGTCTGGCTAGAAGACCTTGGCCTCTTGGTAAATCTTTACCTTGGTTAACCTATCTAACTATCACCCTAGGCAATTCTGGCTAAGGTTTCTCAGTGTGATTTGTGCTTTCTGGCTTTTTACATCCTTCTAAGTGTCAGACTTTATTTTTTGCGGGGGGCGGGGCTCCAAAATCACTGCAATCACTGCAGATGGTGACTGCAGCCATGAAATTAAAAGATGCTTACTCCTTGGAAGGAAAGTTATGACCAACCTAGATAGCATATTCAAAAGCAGAAACATCATTTTGCCAACAAAGGTCCTATCTAGTCAAGGCTATAGTTTTCCCAGTAGTCATGTACGGATGTGAGACTTGGACTGTGAAGAAAGCTGAGTGCTGAAGAATTGATGCTTTTGAACTGTGGTGTTAGAGAAGATTCTTGAGAGTCCCTTGGACTGCAAGGAGATCCAACCAGTCCATTCTAAAGGAGATCAGTCCTGGGTGTTCTTTGGAAGGAATGATGCTAAAGCTGAAACTCCAGTACTTTGGCCACCTCATGCGAACAGTTGACTCATTGGAAAAGAGTCTGGTGCTGGGAGGGCTTGGGGGCAGGAGGAGAAGGGGATGACAGAGGATGAGATGGCAGGATGGCATCACTGACTCAATGGACACGAGTTTGAGCAAACTCCGGGAGTTGGTGATGGACAGGGAAGCCTGGCATGCTGTGATTCACGGGGTCGCAAAGAGTCGGACACGACTGAGCGACTGAACTGAATTGACAGCTAACTTAATAGTGAAAGATTGAGTGCCTTCCCCCTAAAATCAAGAACAAGGTGACACGAGTTTGAGCAAACTCCGGGAGTTGGTGATGGACAGGGAAGCCTGGCATGCTGTGATTCACGGGGTCGCAAAGAGTCGGACACGACTGAGCGACTGAACTGAATTGACAGCTAACTTAATAGTGAAAGATTGAGTGCCTTCCCCCTAAAATCAAGAACAAGGCAAAGACAGTCCTCCCTGTCCATCACCAACTCCGAGAGTTTATTCAAACTCATGTCCATAGAGTCGTTGATGCCATCCAACCATCTCATCCTCTGTCATCCCCTTCTCCTCCTGCCTTCAATCTTTCCCAGCATCAGAGTCTTTTCCAATGAGTCAGTTCTTCGTATCAGGTGGCCAGAGTACCAGGGTTTCAGCTTCAGTATCAGTCCTTCCAATGACTATTGCAATGAATATTCATGAACCCTTCCTATTCAACATGTGATGAAAGTTACAGCAAAAATGATAAAGACACACAGACTGAAAAGAAAGAGGTTGTCTCTATCTGTAGACAACACTGTCTAAAATACCAAGGAAAAGAGTTCCAAAAACTAATAAATGAGAATGAGTAATATTATTTATAGCTACAGCTTTTACTCCAAATTTTCTATCTCTAGATCTTTATATTCAACTGCCAACTGGATATCTTCACCTGTATGTCTCATGGACTCTTAAGATTGAGTACTTCCAAAGCTGAAGGTATTGTTATCCCTCCAAACTTGGTCCGTTTATTAAAAAAAATGCATTTCCTATGATCTATGACTCATTCTAATATTTATACTTGTTCTCATATTTATAGCATTTCAACTGATCTATCCTTCCACCCAAGGAACAAACTGGGGATTCATCTTACACTTCTTTCCCACTTCATATCTACTTGGTCACTTAGGGTATCAGTTACTTTTATTATGAAAGAAACTGCTCTGAATCTGGAGGCTTAAAGCAAAATATTTATTATTTCCTGTGATTCTGTGGGTTGATTGGCTGATTATTCTGGTCTGAAGCATCTTAGTTGGGGTTAGATGGTCTAGGATGGTCTCACACATGAGTCTGGGGCCACAACTGAGGAGGCCAAGATGGCTGAGACACCTGTGGACTCTCTTCAAGTAGTCCTTCATCTTCTAGGAGGCTAGCCCTAATTTGATTACATGGTGATAGAAGAGTTGCCAGCAATAAGAGGGCAAGTCCCAACATGCAAATGTTTTGCAAGCCTCTGCTAAATTACAATTGCTTTCATCCCAGTATCTCAGTAGCCAGAGTAAGTTGCATGAGTTAGCCTGGAAAAAGCCTACCCAAGGATATGGGTGCTGCTAGGTATGGAAACCGGAGAAGGCAATGGCACCCCACTCCAGTACTCTTGCCTGGAAAATCCCATGGATGGAGGAGCCTGGTGGGCTGCAGTCCATGGGTCGCAAAGAGTCGACACTGCTGAGTAACTTCACTTTCACTTTTCACTTTCATGACTGGAGAAGGAAATGGCAACCCACTCCAGTGTTCTTGCCTGGAGAATCCCAGGGACAGGGGAGTCTGGTGGGCTGCTGTCTACGGGGTCTCACAGAGTTGGGCACAACTGAAGCGACTTAGTAGCAGCAGATATGGAAAACTAGCTCGAGAAGAGAAGTGTATCTACCACCTTTTAATCCAATTGACTCTATCTCCTTATCTCTCCATACTCATTCTCTAGAATCCCACTTCACTGAGAAGTTCAAGACCTTCTCATGTCCTACTCTACTACTTGTAACAGTCTGTCAATTGGGCTCGCATTGCTGTAAGTTACTAGCATGAGAACTGTTCTGGAAAACTACAAATCTGGCCATATAACTCTGCTGCTTGAAACTTAATAGCTTCTTTTTGGCCATGTGAGTAAACTATATAATGAATTCCTAAATGAGACCCACAAAATCTTCCATTGTCTAGCCCCGATTTACTCTTACTCTTCCCTCATATGCACTCTACTCTTTCAGAAACAAAAAAACTAAGTCTCTCAATTCCTGCAATTACAATACCATGACTTTACACATACTGCTTTCATCTGAAATGTCCTATTACTACTTACATCCTGGTAAACTTCAACTTAATCTTCAATATGCAACTTTTTTGTCTTTGGCCACATAATGCGGCATATGGGATCTTAGTTCCCTGAACAGGGGATGAACCCATGACCTCTGCAACGGAAGTGGAGTCTTAACCACTGGGTTGCCAGGAAAGTCCAATGTTCATCTTAAATATCACAGATTTAATAAGGCATTTCTTGCCTGGCAAAGTTAAACGCTCCCACTTCTTGCATCCACTGCACCTCACACAACCTTCAATTATGGTGTTTATTCCAATACACTATAATTACTTGCTTGAAGACTTGTCTAACCACATATTTTACTGTGGGATGGGGATTACGTCTTTTTTAATGTCTAGATCTCCAACAATCCACTATAATTTTTGACAGTAAGTACTCAACAAATGTTTTTGAGTTTATCAATTAAAATGTCCATTTCCAATATTCTAGGTGACGTGGAAAGAAAATTTATCAGATAAGTCTATCACTGTCAAATCTTGTCATTAACTCAGTACTCTTCTTCAAATCTGACTTTTCAGTTGAGTGGAATGCGGTTTCAAGTATACCAAAACTTTCAATATGAACTAGTGTACCTTCAATAAATTATAAATATGCTAAAATGAGAATTTAAACACTAACGTATATAAATGTACTAAATTTGCAAATGTACTAAAATCATCAGTGTACTAAAACATATTGATGCCTCATTGTGGTGGTAGCTGGAATATGTGAGTCTATTTTTTCCTTTTCCTAAATTCTCATAAATGTTAAAGTTTAAAATAAAAATATCCATGGTGTAGTAGGAATGATATACTACATGAATAAATTTCCTTAAAAATTCATTATAACCCAGAGCTTGGCTTCAGCCTTTGCTACATACCTAATTCTTGTGTCCCCCCACAAAATTCCTATGTTGAAACCTTATCCACAATGTGATAGTACAAAGAGGTTCAGATCAGTTCCGTCGCTCAGTTGTGTCCAACTTCCTGCGACCCCATGAATCACAGCACGCCAGGCCTCTGTCCATCACCAACTCCCGGACTTCACTCAAACTCGTGTTCATTGAGTCAGTGATGTCATCCAGCCATCTCATCCTCTGTCGTCCCCTTCTCCTCCTGGCCCCAAGCCCTCCCAACACCAGACTTTTCCAATGAGTCAACTCTTCGCATGAGGTGGCCAGAGTACTGGAGTTTCAGCTTTAGCATCCCTCCTTCCAAAGAACACCCAGGACTGATCTCCTTTAGAATGGACTGGTTGGATCTCCTTGCAGTCCAAGGGACTCTCAAGAATCTTCTCTAACACCACAGTTCAAAAGCATCAATTCTTCGGTGCTCAGCTTTCTTCACAGTCCAAGTCTCACATCCATACATGACTACTGGAAAAACCATAGCCTTGACTAGACAGACCTTTGTAGGCAAAGTATAAAGAGGTGACAGTAGATAATTACTGCATTAAGAAAGGGCTCTCATGAAGGTGATTAGTGCTCTTATAAAAGAGTTTCCAAAGCTCCACCACCTTCCCACCATGTGAGGACACAGCCAGAGACAAAACTATCTATAATCCAGGAAGCAGGAACTCACCAGACATCAAATCTGCTGACACCTTGATCTTGAACTTCCCAGCCTCTTGAGCTGTGAGAAATAAATTTGTTGTTTATAAGCCATCCAGGCTATATTCTTACTGCAGCCCAAACGGACTAAGACTTTCTGACAAAGGAACCTAATCTGTCATGAAGACTTTGTGAAGTTCATGGAGCCGTATATCAAAAAACAAACAGAAAACAAAAACCAAAACAAAACAAAAAAATCTAGTAATATCTTAATTGACAATAGGAAGTAGATCTAATACCTGTTGTGGGAAGGCAGGGGCATGCCTTTTTAACTAAAAGAAATGGTTTGGTAATAGAAATTATCTGATTTAAGTATATCCTCAAAGTGGTTAATTCAGGTTAGTGAGTTCAGCTGTGCTCTGATACAAGAGGAAATAAGGTGCACACAATTTCATGATTAAGGAGCCTCAAAATTCACACGCCATCTAACTTGGGCAAACGTGTTGTGTAAGCTGTGTGTGTTAGTGGTTCAGTTGTGTCAGACTCTCTGCCACCCCATGGACTGCAGCCCTCCCGGCTCCTCTGTCCATGGGATTTCCCAGGCAAGAATACTAGAGTGGGTGGCCATTCCTTTTCCAGGGAATCTTCCCCACCCAAGAATACAACCCGGGTCTCTTCCACTGCAGACAGATTCTTTATCCTTTGAGCCTGTTGTGAATAGTTTTAAACGGTTTAAATCAGAGACCCCATTTAAATCGAGACCAAATTAAGAAAAAAAAAAATCACTTCTCCCACTAGATTTTCAGTTCGTGACATGTGTGTGTATGTATGAAATTTACCCTCTAGTAAGGAAAGATTGAACAGGTCACCAGTGGCATAGAATATTTAAGTTCAAGACCTATAGAAAGTCCACCAAGATTTACTTGACGTCAACTTCTAGAAATTAAAGATAAAAAACTTAAGGTTCAAAGTAGAAAGGCTATTGGCAGTTGTCGCGAATGGGGCAGATTCATAGAATACAATTAAATATCATTTAGAATATATTTTGGCTCGGGAACAAGAGGCAAGGTTTTTTTGTTTCTTTTGTTTAAAGTTTTCCTTAATAAATCTTTTATTTTAGAACAGTTTTAGGTTAACAATTACCGCGAAAATAGTACAGCGTTCTCTACACCCCACAGGGTTTTTAAACTCTTGACTTCTATTGATAGTTACACCACCCCCTTCTCTCCCAAGCTACCCCCCACTTCTCTCTGCTCCTGATCTCCTCAGGTTTCGCCAGGGCCTCGTTCTCACAGAGCAACTTTAGGAATGTAACAAAAACCCAGTTCAGTTACAACTTCACAAGTGGGTCAGCTGAGGTGGCCGACACCAAAATGCTCCCACCCCGTCCCGCCCTCTCGGGCGCGCCGACCTTCGCCAACGTGGCTCTTCCACCTCACGCGTCGCCGGACACGAGCCAAGCGACCCAAGGGCAGGGCAGCCTCCAGAGGCAGGTCGAGCCGGGGCGGGACCAGGTCGCCTCGCCATTGCCGGCTCCTCCCTCGAGGGCAGGTTCTGGAGGCCCCAGACGCATATTGTTTAACGCGGACGCCCGCGGTCGTTCCTCCGCCGCACGCCTCCCACCACAGCCCACACCCACCGGCGGCCTCCGCCCCGCCCCGCCGTCGCAGCCCGGCGCGTCGCGCGGGGGCGGGGCGCGCGCACGTGAGGACGTCCGGGAGCGCGCGCGCCGTCGCCGAGCTGGGCCGGAGTTGCCGGCGACGGCGTCTGAAGGCTATGGCTCTGACTGAAGGCCTCGAGACGGCGTTTCTCGCTGTCCTGCCGTCGCTGCCTGGGCCTCCCTCCGCTCATCGTCATGAGAGGTCAGGCCTGTGGGAAGCGGGCGAAGGAGGAGAGGGGCTGCGGCGAAATGGGCTCTGGGGAGAATAACAGAGGCATTCGAAGCTCGAACGTGGGTGGAAAAATCTGTCCTAGAGATTCCGGAAGAGCCGTTTGCATTTTACTTTTCTTCCCTTTCTCTCCCCTTTCTTGCTTCATGCTTGAAGGGAAGTGGGGAGGGTTCTCGGGTTTTATTTATGGAAAAAGACTCTGAAACTGACCCATCCGGCGTCCTCCAGAGATTGGAGGAAATAAATGGCAGTCGTGGCGTTGGAGTATCGGTGAAAGCCTTTGGTGAAGAGCACTAAAAACCAAACCACCCAACAGTCACTGAAAAAAAAAATTTCAGACCTAGAAATGAAATAGAATGACACGGAACTCGCCCTGACGTTAACCCCAGCTGCCTCCTACGGAAACGGCAGAAAGGCTCTGCATTTCAACTGGATTCTGACGGCCACCCACACTCGTCATTTAGAGATCTTTGTATGCCGATGTTTTCTTTCCGGATTTCCCACCCCTTCAGAGTCGCATTTTTAATGTGCAGACTACATAATTATCTTTATTCAGAATAGTTTAGCAATTACACGATGACTCCCAAAATCTTATTTTAAAGATATTTTTGAGGGTGGCAGGGAAGAGTAATATTTCTTGGTTGTTATTATTGGAAACTTTTCTTATTAGCTTCGGGAAAGATGTTTCACCATAAAAGGAAATTTGTAGGTCACCTAAATGAAATGTTTTAGTATCAGTTACGCATGATGTTGCTTAATACGGAGTTTTGATGTTTTCTTCCTAGTCTTGTAGGCATTAAAAAAACAGATTCACTCTTCTAGTTGAGCGGAGTAAACGTACTGAATGTTCTAGTATGAATGAGTACTGTTAGTACTATTAACATCTGCTGTTCACCCATACTTTGAGTACTTTGCCAGTTCCTTCTGTCAGAGAACTGGAGGCATCTGAACACAACTTTTTCTGTAGCAGATGTTCCCTGAAAGATAGTTTGCACAGGGCAGCAGAGCCTTCGCGTCAGTGGGGAGGAAGGAGGAGTCTAGTGTCGAGTGCTAGATAACCTGAAAATAACTCATCTGCTGTGATTACCAGCCTCTCCTTTAGCGAATAACCAATTCTAAGTGAGCCACATATTGCCTGTACTTAACTGTTCACTTAGAATAGTTTCTGCTCTTTGATTTTTAGGAGACAGAGCCCTGAAGCAAAGAAATCACAGAACAAGTATTCAAGGGCCATGCAAGCCAACTGTAGTCAACTGCACAGCCCTTCAGGAGCTGCAGGCAGTGAGGATGCCTCAGCCTCCCAGTGTGTCCAAACAAGACTGACAGGAGAAGCTTCCTGTCTTTATTCTGGAGATGTTCATATCCAGATAAGCTCCCTATCTAAGGAATGTGCTGAAAATCCAAGCTCCAGAAATACAAGGTCAGGTGTCCACAGCTGTACCCATGGATGTGTACATAGTCGCTTACGGAGTCACTCCCACAATGAAGCCAGGCAACCTGATGATAGCGACACGGAGTATGGAGATCATGGTAGCAGCTCCTTCTCAGAATTCCGGTATCTCTTCAAGTGGTTGCAAAAGAGTCTTCCATATATTTTGATTCTGGGTGTCAAACTTGTTATGCAGCATATAACAGGTAGGGTATGATAAAACATTGAGTTGTTTCATTGCTGTATTCAGCTAATTCTCTATTGGTAATCTACTTCATGTATTTCAGTTTCTTATTTTCTGTTAGCTTTTAAAATTGTATATGCTTCCTTTAAAATCATGTCATTGTGTTAGCTCTTTTTTTTTTTAATTTCAATTAACTGGACCTTATTTTCTAACAGGAATTTCTCTTGGAATTGGGCTGCTTACAACTTTTATATATGCAAACAAAAGCATTGTAAATCAGGTTTTTCTAAGAGTAAGTATAACCAGCAACTAAAAAAATCGTTAAATGTTTTTCCCTGTAGAATTATATGCTCATTTTGAGAGAAATAGGAATTAAGAGTTTAGTTGACAAATTTAAATAGGTATAATTTAACATTCATAATATATTAAATGTTATCTAAATGACCTGGAATAAATGATTTGTCCTAATACTTAATTGTTTCACCGTATTTTCTTTGTATGTTGGGTTCCTGACAAATAAAAACTAGATGGATTAAAACCTAGACAGATCACCATATGGTCTGATTTGTCAAGTGCCTTAACGTTTTAAGTTAATTTGACTACACTAAGTGATGTGACCATTATTTAAAACTTCAGCTGTTGTACTTTTAAGATTTAAAATACTTAAAAGTGTACATTGAACAAATGGGTATTGAATTATTTAGATTTCTCTGATTTAAAGAAAACTAAACCCAAGATTTTTATTAATTGTCAGAGTCCTGTTCTTGTAAATTATTGGGAAAACAGGATTAGTTTATAAAATTTCACCTTCAAGCAATTTTAAAGGGTTATATCTGTGTAAAAGAATCATATATTTTGACCTGAAAATTTGTAGTTACAACTATCAAACCATAAAAGTTTAATTTAGGGTTTAAAACTAGTAAAACTTTTAATTAAACTAGTAAGTAAAACTTAATTATAAAACAGATTAAAACCAAATTATTCTTACTGAATTGTATGAGAAGTTTTAAAATTATAAACCCTGATAACGTAATGGATTTCTACACGCCTGTTATGTTAGGAAGGCAAATATAGGGAGCTACAGAAGTAAAGTTTTCATTTAGGTGGGTTCTTTATGTCAGTTTGTAAAAGATTTGGCTTTGAAACATAGGTAATGTTGTTACACAATGATGAAGCTTGTATTTTAAAAATCTGTTTAAATTTGTGTTGTGTTGTTCATTAAAGCTATATAAAATAGAA
>SJYC01128946.1:0-23295 GCA_006408675.1 Madoqua kirkii | reverse complement strand
TTGTAGGTGTAGCTGATACCACTCAGATTGGATTGGGTGGGTGGGTGAGGGGAAAAACCAAGGGTGATGCCTGAGTTTTTTAGTCTTAAGCAACTGGCTGGATGGTGGTGCCATTTACTGGGCTAGGAAACACTGGGGAAGGAAGTGCTTCTGAAGGAAAGTCAGTAATTTTGTTTTGAACATGTTAAGTTTGAGAGGCCATGTAGAACTGTTAAAATGATTATAGTTATTTGTCATAAGTCAGAGTAGAGGTTAGAGTTGTAAATTTTGGTGTTATCAGCACATGGTGGATATTTTAAAAACATGGAACTTGACAAGACGAACCAGAGAAAGAAAGTATAGACGGAGAGGAAGGCCTAGGACTGGACAGTGCCCACAGTTAGCCAGAGGAGCGGCAGCAAAGGAGCCGTAGGAAGCAGTCATTAAGAACAACTAGACCATATGAGGGCAGCTTGAAGAGAGTGGGGTCAGAAGTCCAGGCAGAAAATATTTCAAGGAGGGAAGTGGGAAAAGTGACCTTCAAATTTAGCAAGAGGGAGGGAGTTGATCTTGACAGAAGCAGTTCACTGGAAAGGAGGGATGAGAATCCTGACTGGAGTTGGTTAAGGAGAGAATGACAGATATCTATTATTTGTGAATTTTTTAGATTACAGGCTAGAGGATGTCAATCATGACAAGTTATGAAGACTCTTTCTTTAAGGAGGAAAGATTTGAAATTAAAACATTTTAAAAGTCTCTTTAACCAAAATAATCTGTTTACGTAAACTCTAGCATCTTGTCAAACTCCTATTTTTTACACATTATTTGGTCGCAAATTTAGAACCCTTGTCAGCACTTTTACTTTTAATGTTGCTTTTAGTAAGTTTTGATGTTTTTATCTTTTTATGTTGCTGTTAGTAAGTTTTGTGTTTTTCTTCTCTTGGTAGCTTAATTTTTTTAAATCCTACTTTGGACTATTCGAGCTTCTGGGAAGTACTTTGGGTTGTTGGAATTACAGACTTCATTCTGAAATTCCTCTTCATGGGCTTAAAATGCTTATTTTATTGGTGCCTTCTTTCATCATGCCTTTTAAATCCAAGGTAAGATCTAATATGTTTTATTGGAAAGATGTTAGCAAACTGTATCAGTGCTTCAGTTCAGTTCAGTCACTTAGTCAGGACTGACTTTGCGACCCCATCAAATGCAGCACTCCAGGCCTTTCCTGTCCATCACCAACTCCCGGAGTCTACCTAAACCCAAGTCCATTGAGTCAGTGACGCCATCCAACCATCTCATCCACTTAAATGATTCTTTTTATAATTTTCCAGTTTGCTCAATAACCTAATTATCTCAGACCTATTGAAACAAGATATCCCTTCCAATAAAATCAATTATACAATACTTGCTTTGGAATAATCTAAAAATCAGTCCCCACATCGTATATGGGAAAATATTTACATTTATACTTTTGTTTTCCTCTAGGGCATTATTAATTGATAATTGATAACTGACTATGCAGTTATTCGGTGTCTTTTCATATTCAGTTAACTTTTAAATTTTTGTAGTCAGCAAGATATTTTATTGTACATAAAACATTTTCACTGTCACTCTAGAAATTTTTTGAAAACTAGTGAATGTAACATCTAAGAACCAAGTTGAGCTTGTCAGTCACAATCATCATGAATACTGACTTACAGCTGTGTTATTGTGCCATGTACTCGTGATGCTCTCAGCCCAATCTGGAGTATTTGTGCTGTGTATATAAGTAGCTTTGTTGGCTCTGTTTTCTTTCTTCTTCCTTTTTAGGGTTATTGGTATATGCTTTTAGAAGAATTATGTCAGTATTACCGAACTTTTGTTCCCATACCAGTTTGGTTTCGTTACCTTGTAAGCTATGGGGAGTTTGGTAATGTAACTAGATGGAGTCTTGGGATATTGCTGGCTTTACTCTACCTCATACTAAAAGTAGGTAACATACTAAGTTTTGTCATCTATAATTATTCATGTAATAATGTTTACAGAATTTACCTGTAACTGATTTTGTCTTTAACTGTTTTATAATCTTCATATCATATCACTAGTTTGAAATAAATGGCAAATTCTATACTTAGAAATGGAGAAAAAGAAATAGATATCTTTATCTTAATCCAGTGGTTCTCAGATTTTATTGGGGGAGTGGACCTCCATGTAGCATGCAGTATCTAAGGGAGAGAATGTAGAAGAGAACATACCCACCCCCATCAGTAGCATCTGTCAGGCACATAATTCTCAAAACTAGTGGAGTATCTTGTCCTGTCCCCTCAACTTAGTCACTTTATGAAATTTTAAATATGTTAAGGACATGTGAACCAGGTAAAACTACCTTGCCTTTGATTTAGTTAAGTATATATTTGTCTTGACCAGATTGTAACTCTAGGCATTCAGATGTACTTCATTTTGGTTACAAGTTGGCTGAAACTGATAAGTTGAGTAAAATACCCCATAATTGGACTTTATATTTAGAATGAAATGGTTAGTTGTGATATGCAATGAGCATTGTTAATAGAGTATTTGATATTAGCATTGATCTCTAAGTTTAACAGAGATGGCTCTTTGAATTAATGAATTAGGATTTATTTTGCCTTTCAGCTTCTGGACTTTTTTGGACACCTGAGAACTTTCAGACGGGTTTTGCGAATATTTGTTACACGACCAGTAAGTATTTTTTATCATAGGAAACTTTTTACCTTTCTTCATTATAAAATTGTTTTGGTTGGGCAGTTTTATAAATGCAGACTTATATTACATGATTGTTTAGAAATACTTCTAGTACTTTGGCACTTGGGGTTATGATGATAAAGAGGTTTTATTTCTGTGACCCATTTCTTAACTTGTGCATTGACAACACCTGATGGTTGATGAAATAATTGTGTATTTGAGTGTGCCTCTTGCCCTTTCAGATCGCCTGACATTTTTAACCTTTTATAAACATTCCCTCAAAAATCATATGAACTTTTGTTCCTCTTTTAATCCACAATTAGTGGCTTTGTGTGTTTTCATTAACTCCTATTCAGCTTCTGTGAAAGTGTTTATAATTTATTGTGTATATGAAGAAAGCCTACTACCAAAAATCATGTCCCTTGGAATTTTCTTACTGGAAAAATTTCCCCAATACTGAATTCCATATGCACAAATAAGTTCTTGACAGTATTAGTAAACTTTAAAATTGAGATTCCATTGTCAGTTATAACTTTATTATACATCAATGATTCTACTGATATAACAAACTGTAGACAAAGGGTGTCTGTAAGAGCTCAAATGATAATGGCTCATTTGCTATTTATTAGCCTCACAGGTTCTCAGTATATAAGTGTGATCACCAGATTTCAGAGTTTGATGCTCAGTTATAGAGTCCATTAGGTACTTCAACAGTTAAGTGGTCAGGACTCAAGAGTCTGTGACTTACAAGAATGCCAGTCTAATAATGTATGTTTGAAATAACAGGATTTTACCAATGAAGCAGACTAAACTAACTGGCCAGGGCACCCTTTCCCTAAGATAGTAACACAGTAACAAGTTTCACTGCATCTATTCAGACCTCTTTCCTTAAAAAGATACAATAAAATCCAGACTTTAGCTTTTGAATTTAGCCACCGAGTACATAATCGATTATGTTTGTACTAGGCTTCTGCTGTAGCAGTTAATCTAATAGAGCCTGAGCTGAAATGCCTTTGGTATTTTCTTCATGAAGCATTAAGAGACTATCACAGTCCTCAACACTGTGTTTTGTTCTTGAGATTCTCATGTTCCTTAATGTTGCCCTGGAAATGGCAGTAGTCATCAGGATATTTTCACCTGAAGGAGGCTGCATTGTGCCAGCCAAGAGTGCTATTTTAAAGGCTTGTCAGCATACACATGTGCAGTGTACTCTTCTAAATGGCATTTACTGAAGGGAAACTGGCGTCAAGATCATCCATCAGTATCTTATTTCTAGAATCTTTAACATCACTGATCTCAAAAAATTTTAATTTTCAATTTATATCCTGAGTTTTGATTTTGTTAACTTTCGAAAGTAAGTTTAGATCATAGCCTCAGGTTGCTAAGTCATGTCACACTTTTGGTCTCAAGACTATGACTGAAACTTGGGTGTTCTTTTCCTCAGCTACATTTCCCATATCATTTCTACAGAAAGATGATCTCATTTAACATTTTGTCATACCCCATTAATGACTAAATTCTACTGAATTTGTAAGGAAGTTATAAGATCTTAACAAGATCAAACTTTTTTTAGGACTTTAGAAAAGGAAATTCAAAGGTTTGTGTTGTTTTGACAGTAGAGCGCTATCCAAGTGACGTTTTGCAATTACAGTTCTTTTGTAAAAATTTATCATTCTTTGCTAGTACTAAATGCTGGTTTTTGTGATAAAGATGATAATTAAAATTATTTTTAGATTTAGTGTTGGGACACTGTTTAGTGGTTCCCCCCAAACCTTCTTCATATTGAACTCATGTAGAAAGCTTTCAAAAATTAGATTTCTGGGTTACCTTCTGGTATATCTGGACCTATTGAATCGATCTCCAATGTGGAGCACAGAAATCTAAAGCAGTCTTACATGAGCTATATTCAGCCAACCAAGCTCAGCATTGACTTTAAACCAGTGTCATAGGTAATAAGTGGCTCAATTTGGCAATACTGGGTTACATAGTACATGAATATAGACTGCATAATTCCTGTATTTTACATTGCTTGGTCTCTTCAACCATTTGAATTTCAAGCACTATCATTATTTGGGAATCTAACAATCTTCCAAGGTTCTATTTATGTATAATGTAATGAGTTCACCTTGATGCAGACATGATTCTGCATACATAGGTCAGCTTTGAAATGTTTATATCCTTTGGGAAGGTTTTCAAATGCCTAGTTCCTTGGAGATTTGAGAAATGCAGTATCACCTATGTGTTTAAGGAACAGAACTTTATCTTTATATAGAGTTACGGAGTTCCTGCCAGCAAGAGACAGTGTTCAGACGTGGATGATATTTGTTCAATATGTCAAGCTGAATTTCAAAAGCCAATTCTTCTCATCTGTCAGGTAACTTTTTAAGCAACCTTAATACAGCACTTCTCTGGACTTGCAGAAGTCACATATTAATTTTCAGGAAAAAATATGTATATTGTTTAGCAGAAACTAGCATTCAGGGCACATACTATGAATTTATTTGTGATTAGGGGTTTGGTAGATTAGCTAAGTTTTGTCCCTTATGTTCTAATGGTTTTTATGTAGAAATGTGTATGAAGGGATTGCAGACAGGATACCAAAGTGACTGGAAACCAGACTATTTTTAATAATGGAATACTAGTCTTTAAGAATGGAGAAGGAAATGGCAACCCACTCCTGTGTTCTTGCCTGGAGAATCCCAGGGATGGGGGAGCCTGATGGGCTGCCGTCTATGGGGTCACACAGAGTTGGGCACGACTGAAGTGACTTAACAGTCTTTAAGAATACCAGTGTGTTACTGGATTGTATAAGGCCATTTTCCTGTTATTCCTATAATTCTCAAAGATTGTATTAAGCTGTTAGTCATTATGTTGTTGTCATTTGGTTGCAAAGTTGTGTCTGAGTCTTTTGCAACCCCGTGGTCTATAGCCAGCCAGGCTTCTCTGCCTGTGGGATTTCCCAGGCAAGACAGGTGTGGGCTGCTATTTCCTTCTCCAGAGGATCTTCCCAACCAGGGATTGAGCCCTCATCCTTGATCTTAAAGTCATCACCTAAACATAACTTGTATTTTATTAAAGGTGGTTAGGTGGATAGGACGAGTCAGAATACTTGTCACTGCCACTAACACTGCTCTCTATGTTCTTGAATGTTATACTTTGTTGTCTTGCTTGTAAAATGAACTATTTTTCTGCAATGTGATGAATTTAAAGTTAAAATGTTACCGACTATAAAATCTAGTTCTTAATTCCCTTACAGCATATATTTTGTGAAGAGTGCATTACCTTATGGTTTAACAGAGAAAAAACATGTCCGCTGTGCAGAACTGTGATTTCAGACCATATAAACAAATGGAAAGATGGAGCCACTTCATCACACCTTCAAATATATTAAGTTTTCAACTTAATATTAAGGCCACAAAACACTAATTTTATTTGGTTACAGTGACTACTGGTAAAGATATTAGAATGGATTTTCAGGGCTGGAAGTTAAGGAAAATGTTCCCAAATGGTTTTAAGAGTATTATAGTTAATACTTAAGTATATAGTCCAGTTTATCAAAATATTAAATGAAAGATCCTATATAAGTAATGTTCAATCAAATATATATGAAACATTTATTCTATCCTTATTTGACTTATGATGGCAGTGTTAAATTGTAAATGTGTTTTCTTGTTAATGTTACCAAAATGACAACTGGGTAATACAATTAGTGGTTTAGAGGAATTCAGGTATTCTTTCCAGACACTGTTTTCAGAATAAAGAGTATTTTTCATAATATTTTAAGATACATATTATCTGAGAGTAGAATTTTCTTTAGCATTGACTTTTATAACTCCCATTCTAAAAATCTTAAATCTTTTCCTAAAATTTGTATTTTTAAATGAAAGCTATAAATGTTATATTTTACCTGTACAATCAGAATTTTCTAAGGAAGACTAATTTACTGAGGATGAAAATATTTTAGTATTGTTACTGTCTGTAGTATGATTAGCAGTCATTGAGAATAAAAGACAAAATTCCTTTTCTTTGTGGACATAATACATACAATCCTGCCCTCAGCTTTAATGTTCATGATTTTGCTTTTTGTATGGTGCCATGGACTTTCTTGAATTAACTATTAAAATAATTCACATGGACTACATACAGCTGGTTTCAGTGATGATTTGAATAGTGTGACAAACAAGACCAACTCAGACTCTTAGAAAAGAATTACCCAGGTCTTCCCTGATGGGTTCAGTGGTTAAGACTCTGTGCTTCCAATCCAAGTGGAATGGATTCAAGCCCTGTTCGGGGAACTAAGGTCCTGCATGCCACCTGGCCCAAAACAATTTTGTTAAAAAAGAACTCCTATAACTAGCTTCTCTAGAAGAGTTTTGGAAGCTCATGCTTGAATCATCATTACTTGGGAGATTGAAGCTTGTACACAGGCCAACAAAACTTTGGAGAGTGGTTTGTTTGTCTACAGGTATTTGTGCAGGGTGGTGCAAAGGGAAAGAGGGGCTTCCTCTCTCCCCTTGAAACCTCATGAGGGAATCAAGATCTGTAACGAGTCTGAAGGACTGGTTATTACCTACATCTTGACATGAGGCCTCTGCTCATTTTCTTATTTACCATCTATCAGTTTGCACACAAGAAAAAAAGACAGTGGTGAGAAGAAGTTAGGGGGTAGAGGCAAAAATTTTCAACAAATTTACAATGCTGGTAAGACAAAGACTACACCAACATGGATTAATAAGGTAGTGACCAACCAGATACAGGTTACATCACTTTCATGCCTTATGGCTACCCAAACTGACAAAAGAACGTTAGAAAGCCTGTAACTTTTTCCCCTGCTAGGTTATAAGTACAAGTATTTCTGTTCATTCAGGATGATATACTTAACTATGTTACCTACTTTGAGAACCACTGCAAATATTAAAAAAAAAAACTTACTTTAAATCACCTTCCTAATTTTGTGAAGAAGCCAATAGTTATTTGGGTATACAGCAAGGGATGAGCTAAGAAAGACAATTTGAGATTAGAATTTGGGTGTAAAAAATAAACTAACTTCTTGATAAAAACATAAGAGTAACATCTTACCCCGTGGGTTATTTCAGCCCTAACACAGTACCTGCTTACCCTATGGCCATTGGACAGCTTTCTTAATATGACTGAATAACAAGTCTGTGGTGGACAGTGGGTTTTTTTTTAACAAGCAAGCCCTTCACTGTGTACTAAAAAGGAGGGAAGCGCAGCAGGAGAGCTGTGTTGCTCACTAACAGCACTGATGAGCTAGAGGCATTTCTGTACTTTTATTCCTTCAGCTCAAAACCAGGAATTAGAACCCATTTATTCTGTGAATTCATATCATACCCTCTAAAAGAGTCACTACTGTTTTATTTTTTTAAAAAGTCCCACTTGAGAACGTCTATAGAGAAACTATATTGGCAAATGTGATTCAATTACCTCATAAATAAGAGATGGTTTACACAAAACGCCCATCTTACAGCAGATATGTTGAGATATTAGTTAAAAACAGATTTGTCCACTAAGTTATCTTGTGCATACACATCAAATAATGAAGTTGGCAAATGTGGCTGAAAAACTGTTGCACAAGAAAGTCTTTCAGTGTTTCTTTGTGAAGCTGGCTTTCACATAATTTTTCACATGAACTTTTTTTTTATTACATTCTACTATTTTGATAGAACTTGGAAATCACAGATGTTTAACACCTAATAAAATCAGTACTAAAACTTGTTACAAATTTGTTCTTTCAGTTTTCCACAAAAGCAATTTTTACAACTGTTATTCTTCACAATATAGTTTATTAAATATGAGAACCTGAACACATCTAGCATATAAATGGGAAAAATTATTGAAACCATTTGTGCATCTGTTCGTTATTTCTTCCTATCTTAGGGTAATAATGATAATAAAAAAATCACTTCTATTTTATGTTCATTCAAATTCGCATTTAATTTCTATTTACATTCATTCAATCTGAAATCAAATACTTTAATACAGTAAACACAAGATGAAAAGCAGAAAAGGTGTTACCCTCAAAGCACTCCTAATAAGGCAGCTGAAGAATTTATTTACTCTGGTAGATGCAAAGCCAACTTGGGGTAGGGAAAAAAAGTTTTAAAACAGCAAACACAGATGAACCCTTCTTTCAAATGTTACTTCAGATAATCCACTGAGATAATACTTGTGCTGTAGTGGTAAAGAAAGAATCACACACGAGGAATTTTGTATCAGTCAGCCACAGACCACAGGTCATGGTGGGACAAATACTTAGGATTATTTTGTCCAGCTTGCTAGCGTCTACTCCTATGGAAAAAAGGTAGATGTTTGGACACTGATGTTTATATATGAGGAATTAACCATTTTCAGAGCCTCAAAATCCATTCTTCATAAATTCAACATTTCTCATGAGAATACTCTTAGATCTAGCCCTTATAAGCTAGGAACCACATGACTGAAAAACTAAAATAGTTAGGTCCTATTTTAAATATAAAATCCAAGGCTTGGATGCAGTTTATTTATAATCATATATTTCTTGAAGAATGTTGAATTTATGGAGTACCATACATGCATTCTTCCCCCCACCCATTACCTTCTATCTCAAAAAATAGTATGGAAAAATTCTTGAAGGATTCAAATTAGTTAAAACCATAAAGGAGAAAAAGAACATAATTTTCCTAAAAATCTCGTTCAAGTTCAATAATTAATACTTTACATTGTTAATCACAGCTGGTTTATAAATCCCAGTTTATTCTATAATGCTACAAACCTTATAAAATCAAAATTAGTAAACTTCAGTTCTCAGTGATATTTTAATTAAAAAACAGCATGTATAAAATTAAAAAAAAATCCTGTAAATAGCTGATTTTAAAGAAAATAAGTGATGAAAGAAAAACACTTAAATCTCTTTTTATACATTTATCTGGAGTAATAACCCTTTCAGAAACTCAAGATTAGTATTATTGACATATATTTTAAACTGTGCTTGGGTTTTTTTTACAAATAAATATATAAGGTAAGCCATATTGCATAGGTGTGTGCTTCCTGTCTGTGACACTAAAATGGCACTTGACAAGTTTTCACAGTCATAGTAGGGATATCCATTTATGAAACAATTTCTCAATAAACTTGCCACAGTATAGAAAATTAATTTCACTTAATGTTTAAAGTCTGAAAAACTGTTATTTGTATGGATGGTCGGTATGAAATTAATGCGTTTTATGCAGGAGGTTACAGTGTTTGCCACTACTGCTGGCAGTACTAATTACGAAAATGGTTTAACTGTTGGGTGGTTATAGCCAGGCAATCACAATGCAAATATTACCAGCAAATAGGACTGAGGAGGAATATTTTGGTGTAAAACTTTAACTGGAATTTGGTCAGGCAGTCAACACAATATTAATAGTTAGTAAACATATTTGAAACAAGTATCAGAGTAGGACAAGTCATTTACAGTCTGAGCTGAAGCCTGTATCTATCCCCATAGCTTTTTGGGGTTCTGGTTTTGTTTTTTTTTTTTAGACATCATAAAGACTTGCACTTTTAAGTACAATTTCTGCCCTTATCATTATTGTAGCTTCTAATTCACTAGTTACAGTTATAAAGTCCAGCAGACTGCTGCAATAGGGAAGAGAGGGTCTAGAGGGAGGGTTTTTTTTTTAACTTTCTGTCCAAAGATGAGCTGTTATCAATTGTTTATTGCCACAATTGAAAAAGTGTATTTCCAATCATTTTTCATGGTTCTATTTTTGCTTAATGTCATAGGATTTCATCTTATCTCACTTGAATTGCTGTTTAAGCAAAGCGTGTCTCTTTTCTGGTTGAATTCAACATGCATAAATAATTTTATGGCTTGGATTCTATGGCTCAAAAAGGTCTGGAGAACATAGCAAGCAGCATCTATTTTAAAAAATTGTAGGATTGCAAAACATTACAAATTGACTTTGCGTATTCAGACTGAAGACATTATAAAAGACAAACAAAAAGAGGTGATAAGACTCAACTGCAACTGCATGATCTATTCATTTTTTATTTAAAAGATCACCTAACAGCCTTCCTGGGTGGTCCAGTGGTTGAGAATCCTCCTTCCAATGCAAGGGACACAGGTTTGATCCCTAGTCTGCTCCAATACTTTGGCCACCTGATGCAAAGAACTGACTCATTTGAAAAGACCCTGATGCTGGGAAAGATTGAAGGCAGGAGAAGGGGATGACAAAGGATAAGGTGGTTGGATGGCATCACTGACTCTATGGACATGAGTTTGAGTAAACTCCAGGAGTTGGAGATGGACAGAGAGGCCTGGCGTGTGCAGTCCATGGGGTTGCAAAGAGCTGGACACGACTGAGTGACTCAACTGAACTGAAAAGAATCCACATGCTGATGAACAACTAAGCCTGTGCACCGCAGCGACTGAAGCCTGCATGCTCTGGAGTCTGTGCTCCACAAGAAGGCCACCACAGGGAGAAGCCCCTGCACCACAGCTGGAGAGCAGCCCCTGTCTGCCACAACCAGAGAAAGCCTGCATGCAGCAAGGAAGGCTTAGCACAGTCAATAAGTAAACTTAAAAAAAGATATCCTACTGACAAAATAAACCAGAGTAACTGTTTCTGAAGTGTGTTCTACTTTTTATTTCTCATTACATATATGACAAATTTTAGCAGGAGCTTTTTTTTGTTTGCAAAACTATATAATAATTTATTCATGTAGTTAAAAGCAGAAAGTATCCCTATTTTATGCAAATACAGTATATTATATACTCTTCGTTCTAGGCCGGGGGGCTTCCCTGATGGCTCAGTGGTAAAGAATCTGCCTGCGGTGCAGGAGAAGCAGGTTCAATCCCTGAGTTGGGAAGATCCCCTGCAGGAGGAAATTGCAACCCACTCCAGTATTGGGCCTCCCTAATAGCTCAGTTCGTATAGAATCTGTCTGCAATGCAGGTAACCCTGGTTCAACACCTGTGTCGGGAAGATCTGCTGGAGTAGGGACAGGCTACCTGCTCCAGTATTCTTGGGCTTCCCTTGTGGCTCAGTTAGTAAAGAATCCACCTGCAAGGCAGGAAACCTGGGTTTGATCCCTGGATTTGGAAGATCCCCTTGAGAAGGGAAAGGCCACCCACTCCAGTATTCTGACCTGGAGAATTCCATGGACTGCATAGTCTATGGGGTCACAAAGAGTTGGACACGACTGAGCAACTTTACTACACCTTACTTTTCTCATTTAATGATGTGTCTCAGAGTCCTTGTGTAGCTGCCTCCTATATATTTTTATGGACATACCATAATTTCTTAACAGACCCCTAACAATGGACATCTGAGTTTAGACATTACTTTCATCTAATAACCACAAAATTTTACTTCTGACTTCTTATTCAGATTATGAAGAAAAGAAATTCAGGCATTCAAAAATTCTTGGCTAATTTTACTGAAAAGTTTTGTTCATACTAAAATCAAGATAGAATCAAACAAAAATATATTTCTGTATTTGGAAATTTAAAAGGATTTTCAAAATAATTGTTAAAAGCTTAGTTACTTCAAAAAGCTTATATCTTTCTTCAGAACTTCAAATGGTATTTATTAACACATAAAGCATACTTGATTCCTAAGCTCAATTACATGACTGACAGATTGAAAGTTCATTGTATTCAACAAACATCAAAAGAATACTACCAAAACACTTATAAAGAAAAAAATTTTAATTGCTATCAATTAGAATGTTTTGGAAGCACATTTGAAAATTGAGGCATACATATGACCTATATAATTTGTAGACTTTAAGTATTAATACTTAATTTATCTGACTACCCAAATATATAGGTACACATAAAAATAATTTTAGTTTACTCTATATTAAAGATTGTAGCTTCTTTTTAGAAATGTGTTCATATACATACAATTTTATATAAGGATATATATGAAAAACTGTAGGGCTTCCTGATAGCTCAGTTGGTAAAGCTTCTGCCTGCAACACAGGAAACCCTGGTTCGATTCCTAGGTCAGGAAGATCCCCTGATGACGGGATAGGCTTCCCACTCTAGTATTCTTGGGCTTCCCTTGTGGCTCAGCTGGTAAAGAATCTGCCTGCAACACAGGAGACCTGGGTTCGTATATAGGTACACATAAAAATAATTTTAGTTTACTCTATATTAAAGATTGTAGCTTCTTTTTAGAAATGTGTTCATATACATACAATTTTATATAAGGATATATATGAAAAACTGTAGGGCTTCCTGATAGCTCAGTTGGTAAAGCTTCTGCCTGCAACACAGGAAACCCTGGTTCGATTCCTAGGTCAGGAAGATCCCCTGATGACGGGATAGGCTTCCCACTCTAGTATTCTTGGGCTTCCCTTGTGGCTCAGCTGGTAAAGAATCTGCCTGCAACACAGGAGACCTGGGTTCGATCCCTGGGTTGGGAAGATTCCAGGGAGGAGGGAAAGGCTACCCACTCCAGTATTCTGGCCTGGAGAATTCGAAAAGAGTTGGACACGACTGAGAGACTTTAACTTTCACTTTCTAAATTAAAAAAAAAAATCCACCTATGAGTTTACACAGTCTATACTTTCTTTTGTCTATGGTCTCAATGTGAGCAATCTAGAGTACCACAGCAGCTCTCCTCTCTGTGGTCATTCAGGAACGCCAGTATCTCCCACCCTTTAGTTCTGCCATTCCCTCGCTTATCATCTGCTTGATTAAGACTGGGTTGCCACCACTTCTCTGTTGAAGTCAGTGGGCTACAGGGAATAAGCTTGAAAACTCAGTCCCACAAGGCTCACAGATTAGTTTCTCAGTCCACTGATCAGTATTAAGTTAAATGGCCTTACCTAACAAGGCAGTGGCTCTATCACTACAGAAGAAAGAGAAAACGGTAGATTCTTTGATGGTCTAGTGGTTAGGATTTGGCACACTTTCACTGCTGGGCCCATATCTGATCCCTAGCTGGGAACTCAGATCCCAGAAGCCCTTCCCCACCCCCTCCAATCCCACGGTTTTTAATTTTTATTTAAGAATATTTTTTCTAGTTTTTGTCCTTGTTGCTCAGCATGCTGGACCTTAAATCCCAGATAAGGGATCCAATCCATGGCCCGTGCAGTGGACATGTGGAGTCTTAACTACCAGAATGCCACGGAAATTCCTCCCCCGTGGCTTTTATATTTTGTGCTATTACTATGCTCATATCTACACATAAACAATATATAGGAAAATGGCAAACTGGTTTTCTTCCATAGCTAAACTCTAGAGATGCCAAAGAAATGAGGACAGAGAACAGTTCATTTTTGTTGCTAAGTTTAATCTTGCATTTCAGCATAACTTTTGCTTTAAATTTCTTTTTTTTTTTTTTACTAAAAATAAAAGTTATACTTTTCTATACAGGGAGAGCAGTAATGTCCCTGTACCTGTTACCCAGTTTCATTAATGATCAATGTTCTGTGCTTTTATTTCATCCGTTGCATGGAAAATCTGTTTTATGAGTATTTTAAAACAAATTTCAGGTACGTATCTGAAGAATATTTTAATATGCATCTATAACAGATAAGGAAAATTTAAAAATATAATTAGAATACCATCAATAAATAAATACCATCCAATAAAATTATAATTGATGCCAAATGATCTTTCCTACACATTTTTTAATCATTAGAAGTTTTTTGTCTTTGTAGCACTCTCATGTATTCTTGGTTAGAGAACAAATTAGTAATTTTTCTGGAGATATAAACCTCTGAATTAGGCAAGTGAGAAGAGAAAGAAGTCATGAAAGACACTTTTTTTCCTTTTTTTCACAAAAAAGGAAGCTTTTTTGTGTGTTCCAGCCTTTAACGCTTTGAGCTGGTAGCATTCTTGGTCCCTGCAATGCAACTTAGCTCTTAATTATGAATCAACTTTTAATACTTCCTGTGGGTGGATTTGTTTTCCAACTATGCATTTAACTCGCTGAAGCTAGGGTTATTTATAATGCCATATTTACATGGTACTAAACTTAAGCTCTCAACCATTGTTACCTATTTCCAAAAGTTCTCTGAAATCTCTCTTTATTCATAACTATGTTTTCAGTTTCATTTCAGGACACACATAAAACTTAAAAAGATAAAATCAAGTCTCCACTTTTGTCGGGCTTCCCAGGTAGCTCGGTTGTAAAGAATCTGGCTGCCATTGCAGAAGACTCAGAAGACAGGGGTTCAATCCCTGGGTTGAGACGATTCCCTGGAGAAGGAAATGGCAACCCACCCCAGTATTCCTGCCTGGGAAATCTCATGGAGAGAGGAGCTTCAGTAGCATTTCAGAATATGTACAAAACTGTAAAAGATAAAGTCAAGTCTCTATTTTTAATAGCAAGATTTCTGTTTATCTTTATAAGTGGGAAAACATTAAGTTTTTCCACTTGAGAGAAAAGTTTAATGTTTGTTTTTCAGTCTGAGTCAAAATGAAAATATAAAAACTACAACATCAAAACCTCGACATCAGAATGTCAAGTGTCCACTGCAGGATACTAGGTTAGGGAATTGCTGAGAGATTGTGGGTTGCATTTCTCCTACTCTTGTTGAAGTAAACAGCAAGAGCAACAAAAATATCTAGACAGTTCTTTTCCCTTTAAAAAAAATAAAGGAGCTCCTAAATAAATATGACAGGGGTTCTCTGTAATCATCTTTTTATTCAGAAACCACTATTGACATGTGTGTCTAATTAGTAGAATCAGTAGGATGCATAATTTGCATTTTTTGAATACAAAGTCCAAGGATAATTCTGCAAAATGGATCAAAATAGAAGCCATACAATTATGGATGATTGTAGCAGCAAGGCTACGTTGGAGAGAAGTGGCTTACAAATATTATTTATAATTACATATAGTAAAGAATTGTTTTAGCTAAAGCTAATAAACAAAACTGATTCCAGGTATGGCGGTGAACCAGGAAAACTGGGAATCAGTGAAAAGATGTTCTTAAGAATAATTCTAATCCTGAGTATATCATTTGGTATTGCCTGCATTCTTATTAACACAGAGCTTTCCTTATTACCTATCATCCTTACTGCCATTATGCGTGTGTGTGTGTGTGTGCGTGACACACGTGTGCACAGTCACTTTGCAACACCATGGACTGTAGCCTACCAGGTTCGTCAGTCCATGGAATTTTCTAGACAAGAATACTGGAATGGGTTGCCATTTTCTACTCCTGGGGATCTTCCCGACCCAGGTACTGAATCCACATCTCGTATGTCTCCTGCATTGGCAGGCAGATTCTGTACCCCTGTACCACCTGGGAAGCCTGCCATCATCCTTAGAATTGGCTACTGATGCTCTCAGCTCCAGCATTAGGCCCCTTTCCCTTATTTCCAAACTTGACTTCCTACAAATAGGAGGCATGGATACAAATAAACCATGGATAAAATTAGCTTGAATCAAGAAGTGTCTCCAAAACAGTATCAGGTTTCCCTGGTATTCCAGTGGTTAAGAATCCACCTTACAATTCAGGGGATACCGGTTCAATCCCTAGTCCAGGAGGATCCTACAAGCCACTGACCAACTAGACCCGTGTGTCACAACTACTGAGGCAGCACTCTAGAGCCTGTGACCCACAACTACTGAGCCCATGTGCTGCGACCACTCAAGTCCAAGGCCCTCGTGCATGTGCTCTGCAGCAAGAGAAGCCACTGTAATGAGCAGGCCCGGCATCACAAGAACAGTAGCCCCCGATCCCTGCAACCAGAGAAAACCCATCACAGCAATGAAGAACTACTGCAGCCAAAAAATAAGTACACAAATCTTTAAAAAATTAACAAACAGGATCATCCATGGAGAATGTTCAGACAGAGGTAATTCATTGGGAACTAAGATGCATATTTAGAATGTACTAGACGGAGAAGGCAATGGCACCCCACTCCAGTACTCTTGCCTGGAAAATCCCATGGACAGAGGAAGCTGGTGGGCTGCAGTCCATGGTCGCTAAAAGTCGGACATGACTGAGCGACTTCACTTTGACTTTTCACTTTCATGCACTGGAGAAGGAAATGGCAACCCACTCCAGTGTTCTTGCCTGGAGAACCCCAGGGACGGGGAAGCCTGGTGGGCTTCTGTCTATGGGGTCGCACAGAGTTGGACACGACTGAAGTGACTTAGCAGCAGCAGAGAATTTGTCATGGAATTAAAGAACAGAAGCCTGTTTTGTGAAATATTCGATTGTCATCTTCTTTCTCCCTTGTTTAATTCCTTTTTTTAGGACTCAAAATTTCTCCCACAACTTCATTTGTATTGACTTAGTTTGCCTCTTGAATAGCTTTTCTCTATCCTAGTAATTTTATAGCAAGAAATATACTGGGAATGTTGGTGAATGATATGTGTATTTAACCAGAGGAATATATACATTCCTTGCAGTGAAACCTGGGAAGAAATCTGGATTTTAGTTCTGTTCACAAAGTATTTGCTTAGTGATCATCAACTGGTTAGCTACCTTCCATGACTCAGATTTTTTAAATCTGTGAAATAAAGAGATTTGAGTAAACTGCTTCCTAAAATCTACTGACAACCTAAAATCCTATGAATCCTTGAAAACCTAGGTTTTTCTTTGTGTGTGGGGAGGCTGTCAGATTTCCACAAGATTCTTAGTGTGTTCATTGGCCAATTTATCATCATCATCAAAAGAATATGATAACCTATGAAGGCAGAGTCACAGCATTAATTACTGCTCAAGAATAGAACTGAAACTATACATTAGTCAATTTTCTTATGGGTCTTACAACACTTCTGTGTAAATAGGATCACACCTAGTATAATTTGGAAAATCTTCCAGTTCATAACTTTCCTTAATAACTTAAAATCTAATGAAAATTGCCAAACTCTATGATTATAAAACATATGAAGTCTGAATATGTAGTAATCTCCCATTCAAAGACTTCCCTTATTAATGTGATATTTTTGGAAAGGTTATGTCTTGCCAATGTAAAACTACATTTTAAGAGTTTCACTTAATTGCTAAAGGTCTATGCTAATACCACCAAATTACCTTTAAATTCTACTAACACTTAATTTTCATCTGTAGAAAATTTCCAGACTTTGGAATTTTGTTTTTTTTTCAAACCCTGGCATGAGTCTATGTTGAGGTAGTGTCAATTCTGAAATTCTTCCAGGCACAAAAAGGCATCTTGCTCTTTGGCTTAATTTACCTGACCACCAACTGTATAACTTATCAGCCTCAATCTTGTCATTTTTGGCTGAGATGCTGCTTTTTCCCCCACATACATGGTTTTAGCTATATTTAACATCTCCCAACAGAGCCGACTGTTAATCTTTTAAGAGTAGATAATACATGTGTGCATATGATACAAAATTTGAAAGACACAAAATGACTTAATGAAAAGTCAGCCTCTTTCTTATAATAATCCCCCAGCCACCCATTCTCCCACCGGGTCAAGCAATTTAGCAGAGATCAACTTAAAATTCTTAATTGTTGTTTAACTTCTTGCAAAAATCATAATAACCTGAAAATGTGGCAGCATTTTCAACTATGATCTGTTTTCTTAAATAGGTCATATTCTTGAATGTTTCTATGACTTTTATTAAGATAGGCTATATCTCACTTTAAAGAAAAGCTCAAGGGGCTCCTTTTAATCATTACTTTCACATCTTCAGAACATGAACTGTTTAGAACTTAAAGTGAAAATAGTCTTTTTTTGTGAACTGAGATATCGATAAGTAAATTTTTACTTTTAAAATAGTTTTAGATTTACAGAAATGTAAAGATCTCACACACCCTGCATTCACTTTTCTCTATTGCTAAGATCGTATATTAAATACGTTTGCCACAACTGAACATCAACATGGATGCTGTGAATGTTTGTGTCCTCCTTAAGTTCATATATTGAAGCACTAGCGCCAGTGTGATGGTATTAGGAGATGGGGGCCTTTGGGAGGTAACTGGATCATGCTACATCTGAACTGAGATATTTCTGTTATACCCTTAATGAACAAAGTAAATGCTAACAGTTAACTGTTCATTCATTCAACCAATATTCATTGAACATCTTCACACAATCTCCTCTATTAGGCACTTGATAAACACATGACATTGAATATTCATAATGGAGCCTATGATCTAATAGACAATTGCAAAATCTATGATTGGTGATGGCCTGAAGTCACGTATATTGCGTTCGTGGTATAGTGGTGAGCATAGCTGCCTTCCAACAAGATTTCTATACAGGAGGGGTTCAGGGTCAGGAAACATCTCTGAAGGAAGGGGATACTAAGTAATTTATATTGTATTTGTGTCGATCTTTACATATTGCAAAAATGTCAACTGCACATGCATACATACAAATACTCTTTAAATAGAGGTGGATGGGAACTGAACAGGTCCCGCTTACTAGTTTAACTCTGCGCTTTGGAGGCATGTGCAAAACAAAACAAAAAAGAGAGACAGTCTCCAGTGACTGACATAAGCTGTCTGACACCAATGCCACCCTCAGGTACTGCTGTCTGATTTTAGATGAATGGCTATAATTTCCTGTGCTTTACTTTTCTTATTTTTTCAAGGTTTTTGTGAGCATTCAAGCTAAGTCATCAAGAATGGTTACATATATTTTCCCATTCTTCACACATACCTCTTTGCAATGTGTTCTGAATCTTCTCCCAGCAAAAGGTGAAGGCCATTGCTTTTTATCCTTGAATCTGGGCTTTCCCTCTTGTGACTTGCCTTTTGCTGATAAGAAATTTGCAAACATGATGAAGAAGCTTTAAAAGAACTGTGTGTTTGGGATTTGCTTTCTTACTCCTTCTGAAATCCTTCTGGCATGTGAACTAATCCAGGTTTTCCTATTACAGGGTGAGACCAGGGGAGAATTGAGGTACCCTTGCTTCCCATAGTGGCTGTATCAATTTACATTCCCAACAAGTTTCCTTTTTGCTGCATATTGGCGAACACTTGTTATCTCTTGTCTTTTTGATAACAGCCATTCTAACAGGTGTTTGGTGATATCATTGTGGTTTCAGATAATACTTTTTGCTTTACTTTTTTATTGCAATTTTTTAAATCTGAAAACAAATACACAACTTGGAAAAGATTTGATACAAATTGTGCCATAAGCAATCTTCCTTCAAGTGGGACTTCCCTGGCAGTTTAGGGGTTAAGTTTCATGCTCCAATGCAAGGAGCAAGTGTTTGATCCCTGGTCAAGAAACTATGATCCCACATCCCGCTCGGTGCAGCCAGAACAATAAAAAATAAATAAAACACATTAGTGGAAAGAGTAAAGCAATTATCTAAAATAAAAATAAAATACTTTTTAATTAAAAAAAAGAAAAAAGCAAGTAGTAGTAAAAGAACATGTTTCTGGAATAGGACTTACAGTACATAAAAAAATCAGCATATGAGAACCTGGGCTTTACCCCTTTATAACAGTGCATAAGCCCCTACTGTTGACTGTCCACAGTCAATACAGAGATACAACTCCACAGTTCAGTAACTCTGCGTGGGTGTGGGTGTGTGGGTGTGTGCGCACACTAAGACAGAAGTGTTAGACTGCAATATCTACTCACGTTTAAAATGAGAACAATATTTCCAAAATGCCACTAACCTGTCCCCAGAAGCCTCTTCTCTGGCCATTTGGTCTCCTATAGAACTCAGACTAGCGATTTTCACAGTCTGCTGATTACCCCATGTTACCTATTTTCCCATCACTGAACAATTGTATATGTGCACGATATGGGTAGGGAGTACTTTCACACTCTAAAAAACCTCTTTTCAATGGGAAAAATGTATCTGGTTGCTTTTTCCCCAGAGATAAAAATACGTTTTTGCTGACCCCAATCTAGAGGACAAATGACTCTGACCTTGAAAGCATAATGGTTGGTCACTATCATTATAACAAGAAAATGCTGTGATTTTTCTCTGAACAGTAGAGCTGCCTTATACTACAAAATAAAGATCTTTCCAATAAGAGGAAAGAGAACAGTGGCTAATATCTAGCCTGAAAAATATGGATCCAGAAGATAAAATTTTCATTGGATGACTCAGCAAACATCATGGGTCCCCTGTTGGGAATACAGCCAAAGAGGGACCGATGCTGACTCCTCTAAATTGAGGGTAAATTGAGGATAGAAGCCCTATTAAAAATGGCAGCTGTGGTGCGGCGTGATGTGGTAAACAATCTATGAACACAATGATGAAAACGCATACATCCAAAGAGGCTGCAAAGGCTCCCCAAAACGTGCCTTATGCTTCCATCATGGCTGCCGCTGCTTAGGATGTTTCTGAGCTTTTCATGAGAAGCATCATTAGGAAGTCATCTTATGTTATAGGCAGACCTCATCACAGGAAGTGCACTCAAAGAGCAATAAGAAAGTCAGTTCTATAAACATCAGTGGCAGAGGAAAGAGACGAACTTTTTTGTCCCCTTCCTCATAAAAGGATGGAAATAATAATTAGTTACCAGAGATTATTACAGTCTTTCCTATCAACTACACTATTTATCAGCACATCATTACTCAAAGTATGTTCCGGGTCATATTAATAGGTGTTCCTTGAACAAACCTTAAGGGAAGTAGTCCTGTCACCAGCAAAGCCCATTAACAATTCCCAGGAAATAAAAATAAAATAAAAATAGCTCATTACCTCTCTATTTTTTGATCAGAGAATGAAGCTTTCCTTTGCTTCTAAATGGAAATCAGTTGAAGGGCAGAAGGACGCCTTTGGGAGACTGATTTAGGAAAGTCAGTAACAAAATTCTGGCAGCCACAAAGAGATGAACTGTGGCCTGTTTTCCTGTGCCCACCCACTAGGCTTCAGGCTCATGCAGGCTCGAGCAGCACAGGCTTTGGGAGGCTGATATGAGGATGACCGACTCTGGATCTTTGAGGACACTGAAGGGTTGAAGGAGGCAGCTGTTGGCTGAATTTAGAGCAATTCTACCCAATAACCAGCTGCAGTGTGTACACAGCATAGTCCTCAGAGTCATCTGAACTTTGCCCCCTTGAGAGAGGGGCTCATGCTGGGGCATTCATCCAATTATTCCTTAATCTACACAAAGGACAAATTAGACAAAGCCTGAAAACAGTGTTTCAATAGAGATCTAGGAGACCATGAGGGCCTAGTTAACAAATGTGAGCAATACTGCTTTCCCCCAACTGCAGCTTGTCAAGCCATCAGGGAGGCTCATTAAGGAACTCATTATTGGAGGGAATAGTATGGTAACTCCAGGCATGAAAAGTATAGTCAGTTGGATAGTTGTGACATGCCCCATCTACATAATGAACAACTCCAACACCTAACACCCCCAGAGACCCCCCACACACACCCCTCCCAGATATGGCCCATTCAGACCAGAGTAACATTTCCTGCGGAAGACTGGCAGGTTGATTCCACAGTCAATTTCAAGCATCTTTTGGTGCTAGTGAATAGGTGTTTTGGGTGGACACAAATATCCCCCACTATAACTGAAACAGCAGCTGAAGTGGGTAAGGCATTACTAAAAGACATAACCCCCTTGTTTGTGCCCCCAGGATTCCTACAAAGCAATAATGGTCTAAGTGGTGAAGGGAGAAACAAGTACCCTGGGCATAACAGACCTTGCACTCAGCCTGGAGACCTCAGCTGTCGAGGGAAGAGAGAGAGATCCAATCAGTCCTTGAACTGGGCCTTAGTCAAGCTGTCAGGAAACTCAAGAAAAGTGGACTAAGTTTCTTCCCACTGCCCAGAGATAAGTTAAAGTCAAGTGTGTTTGAACTTGCCTACATAGCATTTCCCTGATGGCTCAGATGGTGAAGAGTCCACCTGCAAAGCAGGAGACCTGGGTTCGATCCCTGGGTTGGGAAGATCCCCTGGAGGAGGGCATGGTAACCCACTCTAGTATTCTTGGTGGAGCATCCCCAGGGACAGAGGAGCCTGGTGGGCTACAGTCCATGGGGGTCTCAAAGAGTTGGACATGACTGAGCGACTAAACACACATAAGCACAAACACCGTGGACACATTCCCCAAGCTGAAGAGAAGATTCCACCTTAGCCCCCTCAACGAAGCAATGAAGCTCCCTCAATGAAACAACGCCGAGAATTCCCAGGTGGTTCAAGGGTGAGCACTCAGTGCGTCCACTGCCTGAGGTCCACCTGCTAGGTGAAAGCCCTGATTGGGGAATTAAGATCCTACAAAGCAAGGGACTCAGCCAAAAAGAAAAAGAAAAAAAGAAATGAAACAACTCAAGTGTGCCCTCCAGGTAGAAGAAACTGTGAAAGCTCTCACGGAACAGGGTAACTGGTGCTGCCCACACACATCACTCTTGGCCCCTGAACCCTTTCCAGCCAAGAAACAGGTTGTACCCCCAAACCTGGAAAGACAGTCTCAAACTCTTTAGAGACAAGTTGGGGCAACAGTCCTCACGATTAGTTGTGGGCAACCCTCTCTGACCTGAAGTTTTTCTTCCAAAAAACAACAAAGTGTGAGCAGAAAGATTCAGGCCCCACATTAGAGCACAGCTGCCTACAGACCAAAGACCAAGGCACTTTAGTTTTTTGGCAAAATCTGATATGTGACCACTATTCTCTTGCTGATACATGGCCCACGCATCCTAAATTGTCTGAGGTCCCATCTCCAAAACGTCAGAAAAATGGAGGTTGCTTAAGCTACAAACAGTTAGGCCTG